>ML277918.1:0-15493 GCA_005239495.1 Nicotiana undulata
ATCACATTTTCCCATCCCCACTCTCATATACTCGACCTAGCAGTCATTTTTGGATATCTTGGCGTATCTTTGGGCGTATTTTTAGTTTTGTATAGATAATTATGAGAGAGAAGAACAAGTATTGAAGGTAGGGCTTTGCACACACACTTGGGTCTTGAAGATTTTATCATTTTGGTTAAGGATTTCTTACCCATTTATGATTATTTCTTCATTTCCTTGTTTTGTATTGAAAATCTAAGTGTGTAGTTTTTTTCTAACACTTGAATCTTGTTTATGGTAATATTCATATTTAATGTATGGATTAAATACATTGTTGTGTTTATGTATTGAATTATTTTATTATATTTATATAGTTAGTGTTTGTTATTTTAATTATTCTTGTTCTTTAATGTTTTCAAAGGGATTAGCTAACCCTAGGACTCGCCCATTAAATCCGAATTAATTTTGGAAAGGATTATTTGCGGTTGGGAAAGATTAATTAACAATAACTTGAGGATTTAACCCTCATTTTATAGATTCTACCTAGATATAAGATTGAACTACTTGTAGCCAAACCCGAAAGTGCTTAATCTCCTAATTGGGTTAGGAATAATTCATTTAGGAAGTCTTGTTAGTCTTTGGGAAAAGCAAATTAAGAAATATTATACGTGGCTAATTAACATAACTCACTCATATTTGTAAAATCGCGAAATACATTGGATCGTTACTTGAGTGTAATACCCGATGCATTCATTCTTGTTGCCATTAATCATTTTACTTTCTTTCTAGGTTAGTTTATATTTTCACATTTAGTTATAAACACTCTACAAAACCCAAAATCTTATTTGTTTGTCATTGCGCGATAAGTGATAACTCTCTAGCATTCCTAATCGCCCTCATATTGTTCTCTGTGGGATTCCACCCCAACCTTGTTGGGTTACTATATTTGACAACGATCGCTTGCACTTTTTTAAGGTGTAAATTAAGCTTATAAAATATTGGCGTCGTTGCCGGAAAATAGGTCGCTGGTGCGACCTCGCTGCTGCGAAGAAAATATCGCACCTGCGATTATTGGCTAAGCTGCACAGAGATCGTACCTGCGGAGAAGTTCACCCACTTGCAGAACCGCAGGCGCGACCAGATGTCCGCTTCTGCGCAAAGTTGACTAAGGTGTCAGAACTCGCACCTGAGAGTATATTTCCGCTCCTGCGGAATCGCACCTGCGAGGATTCTTCCGCAGGTGCGATAAACGGGCATCTAATTTGGACAATAATGTAAAATCACATTTCCCCATCCCCATTCTCATATACTCGACCTAGCAGTCATTTTTGTATATCTTGGCATATCTTTGGGCATATTTTTAGTTTTGTATAGATAATTCTGAGAGAGAAGAGCAAGTATTGAAGCTAGGGCTTTGCACACACACTTGGGTCTTGAAGATTTCATCATTTTGGTTAAGGATTTCTTCCCCATTTATGATTATTTCTTCATTTCCTTGTTTTGTATTGAATATTTAAGTTTGTAGTTTTTTTCTAACACTTGAATCTTGTTTATGGGAATATTCATATTTAAAGTGTGGATTAAATACCTTGTTGTGCTTATGTATTGAATGATTTTATTATATTTATGAAGTGAGTGTTTGTTATTTTAATTATTCTTGTTCTTTAATGTTTCCAAAGGGATTAGCTAACCCTAGGACTCGCCCAGTAACTCCGAATTAATTTTGGAAAAGATTATTTGGGGTTGGGAAAGATTAATTAACAATAACTTGAGGATTTAACCCTCATTTTATAGATTCTACCTAGGGAAAGGTTTGAACTACTTGTAGCCAAACCCGAAAGTGCTTAATCTCCTAATTGGGTTAGGAATAATTCATTTAGGAAGTCTTGTTAGTCTTTGGGAAAAGCAAATTAAGAAATATTATCCGTGGCTAATAAACATAACTCACTCATATTTGTAAAATCGCGAAAAACATTGGATCGTTACTTGAGTGTAATACCCGATGCATTCATTCTTGTTGCCATTAATCATTTTACTTGCTTTCTATGTTAGTTTATATTTTCACATTTAGTTATAAACACTCTACAAAACCCAAAATCTTATTTGTTTGTCATTGCGCGAAAATTGATAACTCTCTAGCATTCCTAATACCCCTCATATTGTTCTCTGTGGGATTCGACCCCAACCTTATTGGGTTACTATATTTGACAACGATCGCTTTCACTCTTTTAAGGTGTAAATTGAGCGTATCAAATTTTTGTGCCGTTTCCGAAAAATAGGTCGCTGGTGCGACCTCGCACCTGCGATTATTGGCTAAGCTGCATAGAGATCGCACCTGCGGAGAAATTCACGCACCTGCAGAACCGCAGGCGCGGCCTGATGTTCGCTTCTGTGGAAAGTTGACTAAGTCATCAAAACTCGCTCATGCGAGGATATTTCCGCTACTACGGAATCGCACCTGCGAGGATTCTTCCGCAGATGCGATAAATGGGCATCTGATTTGGACAATAATGTAAAATCACATTTTCCCATCCTCACTCTCATATACTCGACCTAGCAGTCATTTTTGGATATCTTGGCATATCTTTGGGCGTATTTTTAGTTTTGTATAGATAATTTTGAGAGAGAAGAACAAGTATTGAAGGTAGGGCTTTGCACACACACTTGGGTCTTGAAGATTTTATCATTTTGGTTAAGGATTTCTTACACTTTTATGATTATTTCTTCATTTCCTTGTTTTGTATTGAAAATATAAGTGTATAGTTTTTTCTAACACTTGAATCTTGTTTATGGTAATATTCATATTTAATGTATGGATTAAATACATTGTTGTGATTATGTATTGAATTATTTTATTATATTTATATAGTGAGTGTTTGTTATTTTAATTATTCTTGTTCTTTAATGTTACCAAAGGGATTAGCTAACCCTAGGACTCGCCCATTGACTCCGAATTCATTTTGGAAAAGATTATTTGGGGTTGGGAAATATTAATTAACAAGAACTTGAGGATTTAACCCTCATTTTATAGATTCTACCTAGGTATAGGGTTGATCTACTTGTAGCCAAACTCGGAAGTATTTAATCTCCTAATTGGGTTAGGAATAATTCATTTAGGAAGTCTTTTTAGTCTTTGGGAAAAGCTAATTAAGAAATATTATCCGTGGCTAATTAACATAACTCACTCATATTTTTAAAATCCTGAAATACATTGGATCGCTACTTGAGTGTAATACTCGATGCATTCATTCTTGTTGCCATTAATCATTTTACTTGCTTTCTAGGTTAGTTTGTATTTTCACATTTAGTTATAAACACTTTACAAAACCCAAAATCTTATTTGTTTATCACTGTGCGATAAGTGATAATTCTATAGCACTCCTAATCGCCCTCATATTGTTCTCTTTGGTGTTCGACCCCAACCATGTTGGGTTACTATATTTGAGAATAATCGCTTGCACTCTTTTAAGGTGTAAATTGAGCGTATCAAATTTTGGCGCCGTTGCCGGATAATAGGTCGCTGGTGCGACCTCGCATCTGCGAAGAAAAAATATCGCACCTGCGATTATTGGCTAAGCTGCACAGAGATCGCACCTGCGGAGAAGTTCACGCTCTTGCAGAACTGCAGACGCGACCAGATGTCCGCTCCTGTGGAACGTTGACTAAGGCGTCAGAACTCGCACCTGCGAGGATTCTTTCGCAGGTGCGATAAACGGGCATCTAATTTGGACAATAATGTAAAATCACATTTTCCCGTCCCCACTCTCATATACTCGACCTAGCAGTCATTTTTGGATATCTCTGCATATATTTGGGCGTATTTTTAGTTTTGTATAGATAATTTTGAGAGAGAAGAACAAGTATTGAAGCTAGGGCATTGCACACACACTTGGGTCTTGAAGATTTCATCATTTTGGTTAAGGATTTCTTACCCATTTATGATTATTTCTTCATTTTCTTGTTTTGTATTGAATATCTAAGTGTGTAGTTTTTTTCTAACACTTGAATCTTGTTTATGGGAATATTAATATTTAATGTGTGGATTAAATACCTTGTTGTGCTTATATATTGAATGATTTTATTATATTTATGAAGTGAGTGTTTGTTATTTTAATTATTCTTGTTCTTTAATGTTTCCAAAGGGATTAGCTAACCCTAGGACTCACCCATTAACTCCGAATTAATTTTGGAAAAGATTATTTGGGGTTGGGAAAGATTAATTAACAAGAACATGAGGATTTAACCCTCATTTTATAGATTCTACCTAGGGATAGGATTGAACTACTTGTAGCCAAACCCGGAAGTTCTTAATCTCCTAATCGGGTTAGTAATAATTCATTTAGGAAGTCTTGTTAGTCTTTGGGAAAAGCTAATTAAGAAATATTATACGTGGCTAATTAACATAACTCACTCATATTTGTAATATCGTGAAATACATTGGATCGTTACTTGAGTGTAATACCAGATGCATTCATTCTTGTTGCCATTAATCATTTTACTTGCTTTCTAGGTTAGTTTATATTTTCACATTTAAATATAAACACTTTACAAAACCCAAAATCTTATTTGTTTGTAATTATGCGATAAGTGATAACTCTCTAGAATTCCTAATTGCCCTCATATTGTTCTCTGTGGGATTCGACCCCAACCTTGTTGGGTTACTATATTTGACAAGGATCGCTTGCACTCTTTTAAGGTGCAAATTGAGCGTATAAAATTTTGGCGTCGTTGCCGGAAAATAGGTCGCTGGTGCGACCTCGATACTGCGAAGAAAATATAGCACCTGCGATTATTCGCTAAGCTGCACAGAGATCACACCTGCGGAGAAGTTCACGCACCTGCGAAACCGCAGGCGCGACCAGATGTCCGCTCCTGCGGAAAGTTGACTAAGGCGTTAGAACTCGCACCTGCGAGGATATTTCCGCTCCTGCGGAATCACACCTGCGAGGGTTCTTCCGCAGGTGCGATAAACGGGCATCTAATTTGGACAATAATGTAAAATCACATTTTCCCATCCCCACTCTCATATACTCGACCTAGCAGCCATTTTTGGATATCTTGGCATAACTTTGGGCGTATTTTTAGTTTTGTATAGATAATTTTGAAAGAGAAGAACAAGTATTCAAGCTAGGGATTTGAACACAAACTTGGGTCTTGATGATTTCATCAATTTGGTTAAGGATTTCTTACCCATTTATTATTATTTTTTCATTTCCTTGTTTTGTATTGAATATCTAAGTGTGTAGTATTTTTCTAACACTTGAATCTTGTTTATGGGAATATTCATATTTAAAGTGTGGATTAAATACCTTGTTGTGCTTATGTATTGAATGATTTTCATATATTTGTGAAGTGGGTGTTTGTTATTTTAATTATTCTTGTTCTTTAATGTTTCCAAAGGGATTAGCTAACCCTAGGACTCGCCCATTAACTCCGAATTAATTTTGGAAAAGATTATTTGGGGTTGGGAAAGATTAATTAACAAGAACTTGAGGATTTAACCCTCATTTTATAGATTCTCCCTAGGGTTAGGATTGAACTACTTGTAGCCAAACCCGAAAGTACTTAATCTCCTTATTGGGTTAGGAATAATTCATTTAGGAAGTCTTGTTAGTCTTTGGTAAAAGCGAATTAAGAAATATTATATGTGGCTAATTAACATAACTCACTCATATTTGTAAAATCGTGAAATACATTGGATCGTTACTTGAGTGAAATACCCGATGCATTCATTCTTTTTGCCATTAATCATTTTATTTGCTTTCTAGGTTAATTTATATCTTCATATTTAGTTATAAACACTTTACAAAACCCAAAATCTTATTTGTTTGTCATTGCGCGATAAGTGATAACTCTCTAGCATTCCTAATCGCCCTCATATTGTTCTCTGTGGGATTCGACCCCAACCTTGTTGGGTTACTATATTTGACAACGATCGCTTGCACTCTTTTAAGGTGTAAATTGAGCGTATCAGTCTTACAGATTCAGACATGCCTTTCTTGAGGTCTTACATATTTGGAATTGCCTCATTGAGGGCTTATGGATTCTGTGTTGCCTTATGGAGGGTTTATATTTCGATGTTGCCTCTTCGATGGCTTATGAACTTGGAATTGCCTCATTGAGGGCTTACGATTCTGAGCTTGTACAATTTGGTGAATTGACTGTTGACGACAGTCCCCGAGTGTTCGGGCGTTTTCGTCCCTGGGGCTGTTTCTTTCATGAACAACAAACTTCTTCGAATCATGAAGTGTTTTAATGGTAAAATATACTCGTTTGATTACTTGGTACAAGCATACATGTTTTTTCCTTCAAGGGTTCGATTATTCTACGTAGACACGGTTCATTCGACTGTTTGTTCTGATACATCATTCTCCTGTCGAGATCCTCTTTGGCATATTTCAATTTCTTCGAGGGGATGATCTCTCGGGGGGGATGCCCCCTAGTATTTGAGGTTTATTGAAGAGAAACCTTGAATACTTGATGAGTTCTCCTTAGGTAGCATATGGATGTTGCCTCGTTAAAAACCTCGTCGGTAAAACCCATTTGGGATAAAATCCGATCTGAGGGAAAAAGAGCGCAACACATGCTTTAAAACCTAAGGTCTTCGAGCTGGAAGGTGCTTTGACTCATTTCAATCGAACACGTGCATATGAGCTAGTGTAAAATGTAAATGAAAAATAGGGAGGATTGTACCTTAACTGTGGTGGCGTTCAAGCCTCGATATACTTCAACTGCTCGTTCCGAGGATGCAACACGGTATTTTATAAGTTCATTCGAATGCAGTCGAGAATGTAGTTTGTGATCACTACTTGGTTGTTTGATTATCCTTTGGCTCCTTCGATGTAGAAGTCGTCGATGTCGGTGCCACACCGTGCACTACGGGCATCTCTCTTGCTACATGTTGCTCCCTGTATACCGATTTTATTCCGTCCTTTGTTGGAAAATTCATCACTTGATGAAGGGTTTACGGTGACATGAAACTTTGTATCTTGGGTTGCACCGTCCACGTTGACTGGGAGGATGATCTCCCCTTTTGTTGTCTCGCTCGGCATGTTGAATCCATTGAGGACTCGAGAGGTGGGCACGATTTGGTCGAGCAGTCCAAGCTGCTCTACCACCCTCGACCTAATTATTTTGGTCGGGCTACTTATATCCACGAGCACATGTTTAATTTGAAATTTATTCAAAAGAAAGGAAATTGCCAATGCGTCATTATGAGGCTGAGATAAGGTCTCTCTGTTCTCTTCGCCGAATGTGAGAGCGTCCTAGGGTATGTAACTCCGAGTCCACTTTTCCCTGGTGATGGATATTTTTGTTCGTTTGACAATGGGTTCCTGTGGGACGTCGATTCCTCCAATGATCATGTGGATGTCGTGCTGTGGTTCTTCTATTTCATTTTTCCTATTCGCCTCTCTTTCTCGAAATAGATTTTTAGGTCGATCGCTGAGGAACTCTTGGAGATGCCCTTTGATGATTAGTCGGGCTACTTCTTCTCGGAGCTGTCTGCAATCGTCGGTCCTATGACCTTGTGTGCCGTGAAATTTGCACACCAGGTTAGGGTTCCTTTGTGAAGGAACCAATAGTATGGGTTTTGGACACCTGTTATCTTTGATTTGACCTACGGCCGACACGATGTCTGAAACATCAACATTGAAGTTATACTGAGATAATCGGAGTGCCTCCACCAGCCCTATGTGTCGTTCGAACCTGTCTTTGTTCACGAGTCCTTGAGAATTCTAACCTAGATCCACCCTTCGATCGTTTCGAGGTATGTTGCTCCTTGGGGAATTTCTTCAATCCTTGGTGTATGGGTTGTACCTTTCTTTGTTTGTCCTTGGTTCCTTTTCTATGAGCCTGCTAGGATATACTGAGCTCGAGGGGGCTACCAGTTGGTCGTCCTCGACCCTGATCTTTGACTGATACCCACGTGGACGTCCGCCTAAGTTATGGCAGGATATTCAACCAAGTCCTACTTTAGCCGCTTCGAAGCTATCGAGCTCTATTTGTGCAAACCATAAGTGAAGGCCTTCACTGCGCAGTCATTGGAGACTGGCGGAAACTCCATTCGCTCCATTTGAAAGAGAGATACAAACTCCCGTAGCATCTCGTTTTCTCTTTGTTTGATTTTGAAAACGTCGAATTTCGTTGGAGCAACCTTGATGGCACCAGCATGTGCCTTTATGAAAGAGTTTCCAGCATGGAAAACAAATTTTTTAAATTCGGGGGTAGGTTGTGATAACACATCATGCCCCCCTTTGATAGTGTTTCTCCGAATTTTTTTAACTTGACGTATTCAATCTCGTTATCCTTCAGGTCATTTCCTTTTACCGCACAGTTGTAAGCACTGATATGGTCGTTAGGGTCCAAGGTACCGTTATACTTCGGGAGATCGGGCATTTTGAACTTCTTTGGGATGGGCTTCGGGGCCGCGCTTGATGGAATTGCACGAACTTCTTTGAATCTACACCGTTTAGGATTGGAGGTTCGCCCAGGATCTGATTGACCCTCGAGTTGTTGGTCTCCACCTTTTTGTCGTTAGCTTCTATCTCCTTTTCTCATGATTCAATCCTCCTTGTGAAGTCCTCGAATGTCTACATGATAGCAGGGTAGGCTGCTCACCCGTTATTGCTCGATCCCTCAGGTACCTGTTAAGCTCAAGGAGCCATTTCCGGTGCTGCTGCGCTGGATGTTTTTTGTTGACATCGCAGTTGGGCAATAGCCATTTGCTGCGCTTGCAGCATTTCAAAGATAACATGAGCGCTAACCTCTCTTTCCTCCCGCGCTGGAGTTTTCTGCGCTTCTTGCTAGGTTTCCCGGCGTATACTCCCCTCGGTATGGAAGCTTATATCGATATATTGAGCGTTGCATGAGCCCACATCCACGGATATTGGCGCCGGTGTCGCACCTCCTTTTTCCTTCGCGGAGTCCCGGTTTCGACATTCTTTGGGACTACTCATTTCCTTTTGGGAAAGAGGTATGGAATTTGAAGAGTCGCCACCTAACGGATTAAGGTACGCTAGGGCACCTAATGCAAATAACTCATAAAAACTGATTTACATTACCATAGATTGGGTAAGGGCTCAAAATTACCTCGAGGGGAAGGTGTTAGGCACCCCTCGAGGTCCACAACGGTGGGTCCCGACAAATTTCATTTTGTGAATTAGTCATTAAGGAAATAAATAATTTAAACACATAGGGATAAAATGGGAAATAAAGAGTTCCTAGGTTTATTAGCCTATAGGATCACTTCCGTGCAATACCCGGTAAGCTTTCCTCAATTAGAGGTGTTACGCGTGGCATTAGCGCATAGGTCATCATATCCTTTACTACCCAATTACCCTCCCCTTAGTGGTTATATAAGCGATTCTAACTAAACATACTTTATGCGTGCATTACCCGTCCCATACTTACGGTCCTGGAGGTGTTTAGGACGTCTAGTTGAGGTGGATTTAGACTCTCCTAAAGTGCTTAAAAGGAGAAAATCTAAGCGACAAGAAAAACAAATAGGACTATCATATAAAGGAACAATTAAAGGCCCATATTTACCTCCACAAATAAACAGGCATATGCACATCTTAAACAACAGTATTTCAGACACTTTAAAAGTCCTAAAGCAGGATATCTAGGTGACCACAAAGAAGAATATATGAAGTATATTATTAAAGCGAGGCATTGGAGACCTAATCAGTTTGCCTACGGATTTTAGGGCTTGCTGAATCTGGGCAATTCACAAATAGTTAAGTGAAGCACAATTTCACAATTTGCAAGATTTTAGTTGTCCTACAAGCTTGCCTAGGCGTGGATCTGAGATGTCCTATAAACATGATATCTAATTGTTAATCAGAGTCATAATAAACCAATAAATGATTTTAAGCACGCAATTTGGATCATTATGACCTATAGGCATGTTGCCTAGGTGCTAGAAAATAATCACTAACATTACAGAACTGTTTTTATATACTTATCTCTATAAACATGATGTCTAGGTGTTGGGACGACTTTCGTATCTATTTCTTATAGGCATGATTGATACTGATTTTATACGATCTGGATATAGGCGTGGTATTTAGGCGAGTGCAATAAAACTCCTAGAACATGGTTTCTAATGCACGTAGGAGAACTTATGAACATGATTATCAAGGCAGAATTAATAACAACCTAGAGACAGGAGTTCTAAGCAGACGTGATTATGCATTATCAGAGAAGTGGAATTTTAGAACAAATGATATGATGAACCTATAAGCATGTTCTCTAATGCATAGAACAATCCTATAAGCATGGTTTATGATGCACATAGATAATCATAACAATTCTAAGAGCATGATTTTTACCCGATTTCCCCACAAAATATATATAAAAGTCCCTACCATTTTAGTAATATCCGCAATATCTATTTTACAAGGATTATTATTACAACCCAATTGATAAATGAAATATAGAAAATGAAATTGCTACACTATAGGGAGCATGGATAGGCCCAAAAGTAAAACTTGGAGGATCAGGCCTTCAACCAAGCCCAAAGTACCAATATCTCATAATGTCCAAGAGAGTATCCTGGTGCATCAAAGTTCCCAAGGGTCTCAGGAACCCCGGGCAATGCTCACACCAAGACTCCTTTTAAAGAGAAACAATTTTTTTGTGTGCAGTGTGGAAGGGCCATCCCCAGTGTGTCAGAGTTCGGAGGAGTCTCATGGACTCCTTGGCAGTGCTCACACTGGAGGGGCATGATCCTAGATACTCTAAGAGTAGGAGTGGAAGATAGTGGTTGAAAGAGTGGAAATAGTTTTAGGAAAACAGTCCAGAAGTAAAACAGTTCAGAAGTGAATACATTTTAGAAGTGAAAATAGTTTAGAAACATTCTGAAAACAAGGTTCAGCAAACAACAAATAGAAACATAGTCACAAAGTTTCAAAGCAAAGATTCACATTGCCCATATTCAACTTAGTTCATTAGTTGACACTAGGTACACATATAGCATGCTGATAACAAGTAATTTAACAAAGAAGATAGCAGGGGTTGGGAACATATGAATCCTGAATCAGGAACACACAAAACAGGGTTAGCATGCTGATTAGCAGGGACATAGAGCAGACAGGGGTAGGTTGACATTTACAACAACCAGGTTCCATAACACTTATCAGGACATAGCCTACTAATTTAGGGCCCTAGACAGGAAACAGAAAAGTCTAACAACCATACCTAATGATAGAACTAAGCATGCTGACTTAAAGCAAGAGACAAGAAAGCACAGAATTCAAATACAATAGTAAACATGCTGATTAAAAGTTGTAAGACATAAACCTAAATACAGATGTAGTTATGATGATTAAAGCAGTAATACATAAATGATCATGTTGGCTGAGATCAAGGAAGATACTAATTTAATTACATAAAATAGCCGTACTAGTTGGAGTTGCAGGACAGGAAAGATAAGAGTCTTAGACATAAAAGTGAACATGCTGGTTTAAAGAAATAAGCATCAAAGATTGAAACTTAAACAAAAGTGAACATGCTGATTAAAGCAATAAACAGGAAAGATTGTAACTTAAACAGAAGTAAACATGCTGATCAAAGAAATAAACAAGAAATACACATAGTTAAATAAAGAAGTAGACATGTTATTGAAATACAAAGGGACATGGGTTCAATCAGAAGTAAAACAGAAAATGAGAGAGCACATAGGTTCCAACTTTCATAGTATAATGAATAACATTAGGAATAGAAACATACCAGTTAAAGATAGAAAACATGAGATGAAAGGTATGTAGGATTTTAGTGGTCTTGCCTTGGCTTTCAGTCAGCTAGAGAATGTCGTGAACACAAGTAGCAAAGAAGGTTTTTAGGGAGAGCAGAGTTTGTGTGTGAGTTGTTGTGAACTATTGTTCGTGTGTTCAAGAATAAGAATGAAAGTGTATATATAGCACTTAGTGAGGTAAAACAAATAAGGCAAAGAGGAAATCGCAGTTCGTAACACAAAGGTAATAAAATCAATCAACCAATTAGGGAATCAATTCTTTATAGAGAAATCCGGAAGAGACCCCTTAAATTGGGAAGGGTCAATTAACGGTACAGAACTAGGGCTCAAAATGCAAGCAATCAATATCACACCATATAGGGGTCAATAAAATCCCCAAACCACAATGATAGTTTAATTAAGGCAAGTATAACTAATCATTGTCACAAATAAGGAAGTAGGTAAAAATCTTTAAAAAAAACTGATTTTAACAAGAAAAAATTATTTGAAACCAAAATAGAATCAGTCAATATAACTGGTTAACAGAAATAAACACAATAATGGGAAAAATTAAAGAAATCAGTATCACAAACAGAAAACATCTGGGGTTTAAGCATAAACACGAAAATTAATCAAACCCGTAAAGAAATAATCTGATTCAGCACTTGAAAGTTAGAAAAACCCCTTTGAAGAAAATTAGAATGAACCCTAATTTCAGAAAAAGTAATAAAATCGAAATAGATAACCAAAACAGAAGATTTTTTAGGGAAAGTACCAAATAATACTCGAATCGGTTCAAATTTACAAAGATCTGAACAAATCCAAGTAGTCGTAAAACTAGAGTTTTTCAAAAACAACAGAGATGAAAGAACTTGGTCAAAATCCATAGATTCGAACTAAAAATAGGAGGAAATCAGTACTCACAAATGAGAATGGCCATAGACAAGCCTGCAAACAAGCTGCAGAAAAAAACCAAGTTGAATCCCTTTGAGATTCTCTTAGGAATCCATGTAATCAAACAACCAGGAGGTGTAGAAGGCCGGCAAGGGCCATAAAATACAAAGAAACTCCATAAACAAGAGTTTTTCCGGTGACGGCAATTAGGGTTTAGGGAGTGGTCGAGAGAGAATATAGGGGGAAGGGAAAACATCACTACGGAAGAAAAGGGGAATGAAGGGGTTAGGGTTAGGGTTAGGATTAAAATTGGTAAGAAATAACGTGGAACGTTGAACTTAGAGATCAATGACAATGATAAGGTGAGGTATTTGGTTCGGGTAGGTACATGATTGGGCCTGGGGTGAATTAGGCTTATATAATGGGGTTAGGTCCGAAAATGTGATGGCCCAAAAGGTCATCCTAATGTAATTCTAGATAAATCTATGTTTCGAGGCCCCGAATGACTCCGTTAAACTCACCTCGATATTCGTGCGCAGTCCGGGCAGGTAGCCGGGAAGCTTCCATGTGAAATGTTTTTAAAGATGGGATTTTTGAATTGAATAATTGAATAAAGTTGACTTTGGTCAACATTCTTGGTAAACGGACCCGGACCCGTGATGTGACGGTCCCGTAGGGTCCGTAGTAAAATATGGGACTTGGGCGTATGCTCGGAATCAAATTCCGAGGTCCCAGGCCCGAGAAATGAATTTTTAAAGAAAATTGTTTTCAGGAAATAATAAAGGATTTTGAAAATGAGTAATTATGTGAAAGCCGTGTTACCGGGACCGTATTGCGGTTCTGGAGCCCGAAACAGGTGTATTATATGTTATTTGTCTTATCTGTTGAATTTGGTGTAAAACGGGCTTGATTTGATTGGTTTCGGATCCAAATGAGGAAAAAGGGAGTTAATTACTTGTGGGGTTTCTAAAGAATTTGAAATTAGTCTTGAGAGGTGATTTTATGTTCCATTGTGTCATTTATAACTTATCTGCAAAATTTGAAGTCATTCCGAGTGGTTTAGGCTGGTTCGGCGCGCTGAAGTGAATTCTAGAATTTCAAAGTTCTTAAGTTTGATTAATTTGGTTTTGGGGTTTGATTTCGAGTTTCGTTGTTGTTTTTCATGTTCAAAAGTTCGAGCGAGTCCGTATCATGAATACAGACTTGCCGGTGCTTTTGGATGGGGTCCCGTGGGGCTCGGGTGTGTTTCGTACCCCTGGGAGCTAAGTTGGAAAAACCAGAAAATCTGCTATCTGGTTTCCTTCTCTGCGATCGTAGAAGGTGGGTTGCGATCACGGAGAAGGATTTTGCTGGGCTTGTGATTGTTCACTGCGATCGCAGCCTCCTCTTCGCGATCGCAGAGGTCTGGATTCCACACCTTCGCGATCGCAACCCGTTTCTTGCGATCGCATTGAGTCGCGTCTGGGTCGGGTGAGTTTTTTCTTCGCGATCGCAGGACCCCTGCCGCGATCGCAGAGGTCTTGCAAGTTATGATACTCCCCACTGATCGGGAGAGGGTTCAGAGGTTCATTGAGGGTCTAGCTCAGCCCATCAGGCTTCAGATGGCCAGGGAGACGGGTACTGATATCTTCTTTTAGGATGAAGCCGATGTGGCCAGACGCATTGAGATGGTATTATCCCAGGGTGGTGGTCAGGGGTCTGACAAGAGACCTTGTCATTTCGGCCATTTCAGTGGCGCCTCATCTGGAGGCAGAGATTCCTTAGGCAGAGGCCATCCTCCTAGGCCTTATGAGTTGGCACTCTAGGTATCCCGCAGTGCACCTGCAGCTTCCATCAGTGCACCGCCGATTCAGAGATATCAGGGTGGTCATTCTGGTCGACAGGGTCAATTCCACGGTCAGTATTCTCAGCAGCCGAGGTCTTGCTTCACTTGCGGTGGTATGGGGCATTTTTCCAGGTTTTTCCCCCAAGGTTTTGGTGGGTCTCAGTATCAGGGTTCCCGTGCCCGCATCAGGTGCACCCTCACCCCTCAGCCAGCTAGGGGTGGTGGACGTGGTGCCAGAGGTGGAGGTCAGACGCATAGAGGTGGAGGGCAGGCCATGAGAGGTAGAGGTCAGCCCATAGCGGGTAGACCCAGAGATGTGCAGGTTGGAGGGGCTCAGCCCCGGTGTTATGCATTTCTTGCTCGTCCAGATGCTAAGGCTTCTGATGCAGTTATCACAGGTACAGTTTTGCAGCCGAGAGGCTTCGGCGTTATTCGATCCAGGTTCTACATTCTCCTATGTGTCTTCATACTTTGCCCCTTATTTGGGTATGCCCCGTGATTCCTTGAGTACTGTTGTACATGTGTCTACGCCGGTGGGTGATTCTATAGTGGTAGATCAAGTCTACCGTGCTTGCGTAGTAGCTATTGGTGGTCTGGAGACTCAGGTTGATCTCTTGCTTCTTGATATGGTTTACTTTGATATTATATTGGGCATGGACTGGTTATCTCCCCATTATGCTATTCTGCACTGTCATGCCAAGACAGTGACCCTAGCCTTGCCAGGAGTACCACGGTGCGAGTGGAGAGGGACTTCTAGTCATCCCTCTGGTCGAGTTATTTCTTATATGAAGGCTCGGCGCATGGTCGAAAAGGGGTGTTTGGCCTATCTAGCCTATGTTCGTGATTCTAGTGCTGAGGTTCCTTCTATGGAGTCTGTGCCCGTGGTTCGTGAATTTCCAGAGGTATTTCCTTTGACCAGCCGGGTATGCCACCCGATAGGGATATTGATTTTTGTATTGAGCTAATTGAGGGCACTCAGCCCATTTCTATTCCCCCGTATCGCATGGCTCCGCCAGAGTTGAAGGAATTAAAGGAGCAATTGCAGGATTTGCTGAATAAAG
>ML277918.1:22314-39286 GCA_005239495.1 Nicotiana undulata
ATATGCATAAATTTATATATATATGCATAAATTTAAACGTGATGCAAATTCCCTTCAGACCATGAGAATCGTCTTTGGACGGTTGAAGATGACGTCCTTAGACCATGATGTCCTGGGCCATGAATTGTTCAGTGAGGGATTCGCAGGCCATGATATTATGTTCTCAGTCCATGAAAATGGTGCCTCCGAACCATGACACCTTTTAATAATGATATGCAAGTGTGAGAGATCATCAGGACATGGCATGGTGTCTTCAGGCTATGAGGATGACGCCTTCACACTATGACGCCTTCTGACAAGTTGGCGATATTTAAGCCTATGAAATGCAAAAACATTATGTTAGGAGCAACAAGACAGACCTTAGTCTTGTGTGAAGTTGAGGGCAGAGCATAGCCCGAGAGAAGAAAAAATAGATAGTGCAAGGGAGACAATTCTTAGTCTCGTGCAAGGTTCGGGACATGTCTTAGTCCCATGCAAAGATCGAGACATGGCTTAGTCTCATGCAAATAAAAGGAAATGCTTATCCTTGTGCAGATACGGAGGCATGTCTTAGCCGCATGCAAGATTGACACATAGCTTAGTCTCACGCAAGATTTGGGACAGGGCTTAGTCCCATGCAAATAGAAAGCACAACTTAGCCTTATGCAAGATTTGGAACATGGATTAGTCCCATGCAAATAGAAGGCAGAGCTTAGCCTTATGAGGATATGTAGGCAGGTCTTAGCCTCATGCAATATTTGGGATAGGGATTAGTCTCATGCAAGTTAAAGTTTGAGCTTAGCCTTATGTAGATAGAGAGGCAAGGCTTAGCCTCCTGAAAGATTGAGACATAGCTTAGTCTTATGCAGATAGTGAGGCTAGGCATAGCCTCATGCAAGATTGAGACAGAGCTTAGTCTCTTGGAAAACATCGAGATAGGGCTTAGTCCCATGCAAATAGAAGGCAGAGCTTAGATTTTATGCAAATATGGAGGTAGGGCTTAGCCTCATGCAAGATTTGGAACAGGGATTAGTCCCATGCAAATAGAAGGCAGAGCTTAGCCTTATGCAGATATAAAGGCAGGGCTTAGCCTTATGCAAGGTTTGGGACAGGGCTTAGTCCCATATGGCGAACAAATAATAGATGATAGCAAATTGTTTCTTAGCTAGAAATGAGCTTGGTATCTTTGTTGTTGTGAAGACCGTGACTCCAAGGTGTGCGTATTCCTTGTTCCTATATTCAAATAAACATCACGAGTTTTGTAGGGGGGAAGGTCGGTTTGTGTCTATGTCGGCTTTGTTGACTTGCTTTTCTCGGTCTGAAGATCCTATTCAAACCGTTAGGGGTAGCATTTGCTAAACCAAGTTATTTCAAAAGCAAACATGCATAGTTTCAAAGACGTAGTAAAATATTTTTTTAGAAATTGGTTAAATGAACCAGTGAGTGTAACACGGTCTGAGACATTACGACTTCTCTTGCTATAGAAATTTGAGGGTCCTCCTAAAAATTCTGCCCCATTTAGATGGACAAACATTTCCGACATATGTATATGTTGCGATCGGCTGAACATGCTTCAGAATTTTGAGGGTCCTCCTCAAAGTTCTTCCCCAGTTTATGATGAGGTGGGAAAATAGAAATTTTATTAATTGTGACCGAACCCACATAGCTTCCTACATATCCCCTCTTAAACGGTAATTAGGTCGAGCGTAGCTCAATTGACATCACATGCGGAAAATATAAACAGTTACATATAATATCGCTTGACTTCGTCTGGATTGATTGGTTTTGGCCGGACTTCTCCGTCCACTTATGCAAGTATGAGGGCTCCCCCTTTCAATACTCTGTGAATAATGTAAGGACCTTTACAGTTGAGAGAGAACTTCACTTTGGCTTAATCCTGATGCGGAAAGATCTTTTTCAACACCAGCCGCCTCGGTGTTAACTGTCTCGGCTTGACTCTTTGTTAAAGGCCCTGGACATTATGTTCTGATAAAATTGTCTGTGACATACTGCATTCATGCTTTTTCTGTCTATGAGGGCTAGCTGCTCATAATGGCTGTTTTTCCATTTTGCGTTGATGAGCTCAGCTTCTTGTATGATCCTCAAGAAAGGAATCTCTACTTCGGCAGGAATAACATTTTCAGTACCATAAACCAGCAAATAGGGTGTTGCCCCGGTGATGTGCGGATATTGGTACAGTATCCCAATAAAGCATATGGTAGTTTCTCGTGCTACTGTTTGTGATTTTCTACCATTTTCCTCAGTATGTTCTTTATATTCTAGTTGGCGACTTCTACAGCTCCATTCATCTGAAGTCAATATGCTGTGGAATTCTTGTGCTTGATTTTGAAAGTCTCACATATGGCTTTCATCAGATCTTGAGATTGGCGTCATGGTAGTGATGATGGACTCTAGAACTCTGAACCGACAAATAATGTTGTCGCAAACAAAATACGCGATGACCTTCTTAGTCACAACTTTGTAAGATGCTGCTTCGACCCATTTGGTGAAATAATCGATAGCTACCAGAATGAAATGGTGCCCATTTGAGGCGGTAGGATCAATTGGACCAATGAAATCCATTCCTCAAGCGGAGAATGGCCAAGGTGAGCTTGTTGCATTAAGCTCATTTGGCAGTACTTTTATCATCTGCATGCACATAACATTGGTAGCACTTTTGAACATACCAAATGCAATATGTCTCCATGGTCATCTAGAAATAGCCGGCCCTAAATATCTTCTTGGCCAAGAAAAAACAATTCAAATGTGGGCCGCAGGTCCCGACATGTATCTTTTCAAGCAACTTAGAAGCTTCTTTTGCGTCGACACACCTCAATACTCCCAAATCGGTAGTTCTTCTATACAGGGTTCCTCCGCTATGGAAAAAATTGTTGGACAACCTCCGAAGCGTGCGTTTCTGAGTATGGTTTGCGTGTTCTGGGTAGTCTCCTTTTGCCAAATATTATTTGATGTCGTGGAACCAAGATTTCTCGTCTATATTTTCTTCAACATTAGCACAATATGTCGGCTGACTGTGGATCCTTATTGGGATAGGATCGATGAAGTTCTTGTCTGGATGTTGTATCATTGATGACAAAGTGGCCAATACGTCAGCGAACTTATTCTAAATCCTGGGAACATGTCAGAACTTTATCTTCATGAACCTTTTCTTCAGTTCCTGCACATGTTGCAGATATGGAAATATCTTTGAATTCTTGGTTGCCCATTCTTCTTGTACCTGGTGCTCAAGCAAATCTGAATCACTGATTACCAGCAGCTCCTGAATATTCATGTCAATAGCCATTTGTAGTCCTAATATGAAAGCTTCATATTCCGCCATGTTGTTGGTGTAGGGAAATCTGAGTTTTGCAGATACCGGATAATGTTGGCCAATTTTTGATACCAAAACGGCTCCAATACCCACTCCTTTGAAATTCTCCGCTCCATCGAAGATATTCCACAGCCGTCGTATCACTCATCAATGTCCTCTCCTGGGAATAGTAATTACCTCTTCACCGGAAAAATATGTTTTTAGGGGTTCGTATTCTCGTTTCACAGGGTTTTCAGCAAGATGATCTACTAGTGCCTTTCCTTTGACTGCTTTCTGAGTCACATAAACAATGTCGAACTCACTCAACAAGATTTGCCACTTAGCCATCTTGCTAGTTTCCAGGGGCTTTTGAAAGATATATTTTAAAGGATCCATTCTTGATACGAGGTATGTTGTATAAGCACAAAAATAATGCCTCAGCTTCTGAGCTATCCAGGTTAGAGCGCAATAGGTACATTCCAACAGAGAGTACCGCACTTCATACAGAGTGAAATTCTTACTCAGGTAATAGATAGCATGTTCTTTTCTCCATGTTTTGTCATGTTGCCCTAGAAATTCTTACTCAGGTAATAGATTAGCAATGGTCTACCTGGCTCTGGCGTGACCAAGACTGGTGGTGTTGATAGGTACTCCTTGATCTTGTCGAAAGCTCTTTAATAATCCTAGGTCCAACTAGTCGCAGCGTCCTTCTTCAATAGCAAATTGGCTCATATATAATTGTCGACTGGGCTATGAAACGACTAATGTAGTTTAACCATCCTCGAAAACTTATTACATCCTTCTTACTCTTCGGCGGTGGTAGCTCTTGGATGGCTTTGAATTTTGACGGATCCAATTCTATCCCTCGGCGGCTGACGATAAATCCCAATACTTTTCCGGCAAGAATCGCGAATGCACATTTGCGGGGTTTAACATCAGGTTGTACTTACGCAATCTGTCAAAGAATTTCCTCAAGTAACCTATATGATCGGTGGCTTTCTTTTATTTAATGATTACATCGTCCACATACACCTCAATCTCCTTATGTGTCATGTTATGAAATATAATAGTCATGGCCCTCATATAGGTTGCCCCAACGTTCTTTAGGCCGACGACATCATCTTGTAACAGTACACCCCCCATGGTGTAATGAAAGTCGTTTTCTCAGCGTCCTCTTCGTCCATCCAAATCTGATGGTAACCGGCGAAACAATCTATAAAGGACTAAAGTTCATGTTTGGCACAATTTTTGATTAAGATGGGTATGTTTTGAAGTGGGAAATAATCCTTTGGGCTGGCTCTATTGAGATCCGGATAATCGACACAGACTCAGACCTTCCCATCCTTATTTGGAACTGGCACGATGTTGGCTAGCCAAGTTGGATATTCGACTACTCTAAGGACTTTGGCATTGATTTTCTTAGTAACCTCCTATTTGATTTTCAGACTCATGTCAGGCTTGAATTTCCCGAGTTTCTGCTTCACTGGCTTGTGCTTAACCCGGTCATATCATCGTATGTCCATGCAAAGATGTCCTCATACTACTTCAAGAACTATGTGTACTCTTCTTTTTTTAATAACGACAAGTGAATGCTGATGCGGGTCTCCTTGACAGTTTCAGAATCTCCCAAGTTGATTATTTCAGTCTCGTCCAGGTTGGAATTATGCTTGTTCTCAAAGTCCTCTACTTCTCTGACGATTTCCTCAGGTATGACATCCTCTTCTTCTAAATCACTATCCTTTTGTTGCGTTGCCTCATTACATGTCACAGTTGCCGGTTCATTGAGATAGAAAATAGTAATGTTGTATAGATAAAGATATGAGAGAAAAGTGGTAATAGTAAACACTAATTCATTGAAAGTGTCAAACAAATGCGATTTTCTATAGTTAAAACAACATTCTGGAATATTGGAAATATTATTTAAAACAAAATGCAAAAAAGGGAAATCATCATTTTTCTCAGAAAGTAAAATAAATAATGTTTTTCAGCCTTGGTACTCCGGGATGCGTCGGACCCTGGATCGTCTGACAGTCCAATTTCCACAGCTCGGATGGTAGGGCCTTCCTCCTCCTCCTCTTCAACAACCACGCAACAGTCCATGTCATCGTCTTCCAGGAATAGGTTCCTCAAGGCTGCCAATGCTTGTTCTCAAAGTCTGACTCAGGTGTGGTATAGGCTACTCAAGTGGATATTACGGACAACGCCATGACGGTGACCGGTCTTGATACTACTGCTAGGTGTATTGATATTCCATCCCAAAAGTGGTACCATGGCGCTTTGGCTGTATTGGCTTGGAGATGACCTGAAGAATTTTACCAAGACCCTTCCAGGCTCATACCCTCTCCAGTTCATCATGCTTGCTATCTTTCTTATCTTTGTCGATCGCGTTGGCCCACTCGATATGATGGTAAGTCTCTCCACCTAGCCTTCTTATATTTTCAACCACCGGCATGGTCTGACGGGTGTAAATAGGGTTGCTCCCATCTCCATGGGTAATTACTTCTTGGTTGTTCTACTCGAACTTCACTTCCTGATGCAAGGTTGACGTTACATCCCCAACAGCATATATATATGGTTATCCCAACAACATATTTTATGATGCAGATATATCTAGTACATGGAACTCGACATCAAACCATGTAGGCCCCATCTGTAGACAAAGATTGATCTCTCAAATGGTATCTCTCCGAGACCCGTCAAATGCCTTCACATTCATTGTCCCTTCTCATAATTCATACAGGTATTTTCCCAACCTCTTCAGTGTTGTCAATGGGCAAAAAATTGAGACTGGATCCCACATCGATCAGAACTCTGGCACTGAAATTGTCTTCGCATTACACTGTAATATGCAGGGCCCTGTTATGATTTAAACCCTCGGGTGGCAGCTCGTCCTCGTGGAAGGTGATATTGTGGCTTTCCAGCACCTTCCCCACCATGTTGGCCATTTCTCGACCAACGATGTTGCTAGGTACATATGCTTCATTAACACCTTTAAGAGAGCATTCATGTGTGCTTCCGAATTTTGTAGCAGCGACATGATAGATATTTGAGCAAGAGTCTTATTCAATGATCGATGATTGAATACTCCCTTGCCTGTACTTTCCTTCGTAGGTCATCCGAGCCTGTTTCAATATCGAGTGGTCTATTAGAGGCCTGCTTACTGGATTCTCCCAAATGCTCAAGTGTATAGACTCTTCCTGTTCTGGTCATTCCTTGTGCAACGCCGGATTATTCTATTTTGGTTTTTACTTTTCTTATAGATTCAACCACATAATCCCAAGGTACATCCTTGGTGCTGAATGCAGTGTGGTTAATATTGTCATTATAAATGGTGTGGCTACTTGCATCTCGAATGGAACAGGTGTAATTGCGGGCGGTGCTACTTCAACTTCAAATGGAACTGATACAGTTACCTCATCCTCCATTGGCATTTGTATCTGCACTAAAATGGGATTGAGTGTAATTGGGGGTTTCTTAGGATCGTCACCCTTACTGAAAAGTCCAATTGATCCCTCGGGATCTCATTCCTCATCGGTCTCTATCACATTGATACATTCACCCCTATGATATGGGAGGGGGTTGTTGCGTACGTTGGGTGTAGCTTCTTTTGACAGGATGGCCTTATTATCAATCAAGGTCTGGATCTTATCCTTAAGTGTTCAACACTCGTCAATGGTGTGCCCTTTCATGCCATAACGATATGCACAGGTCCTATTTGGGTTGACCCATTGGGATGATTTTTCCATGGCCACAGCAAGGATAAGAGTGATGTAACCAGCAACCTTCAACCTTTCATACAACTGGTCAATGGGTTCAGCAATGGCAGTGTATTGTTTGGGTGGTATGTAGTCAAAGTTAGGTCGCGGTCTTTGGTAGTTTGGACGAGTTGGAGGTGACTGAAAGTGATATGGTTGGGAATTATATGTGTGATAAGCAGTGGCTGGGAGGTGATGGTTGATATATAGGTGGAGGTGCTTGGTATGTAAGTGGGGAGGTCTTATATACAAGTGGATTTTTTGGTCCTTGGGCGACAATGAGTATTCTCGCATCCTTCTTCTTTGATATAGCCCCTGACTACAATGCTTTATTTGTGGCCTACAGTGCCTTGAAGTTTGTCTACATACCACTTTAAATGCCCTCTTCGATCCTTTCTCCGAGTTTGATGATATCAGAGAACTAATGGTTTTCAATAACCATCAACCTTTCATAGTACTGTGGATCTTGTGCCCTGACAAAGAACTTGTTAATCTGTTCCTCGTCCAATGTCGGCCTGATTTTGGCTGCTTCTGACCTCCAATGAGTAGCGTACTGGTGGAAGGTCTCAGTGGGCTTCTTCTTTATGTTCTGGATATAGAAAACATCCGGCGCATTCTATGTGTTAAACTTGAATCTGTCCATGAAGTCAGACGACATACTCACCTAGCTGGCCCACTTCTTGGGATCCTGGCTTATGTACCAGGACAAAGCATCTCCTGTAATACTCCTCATGAAAAGCTTCATTGGGATCCTTTCATCCTTTCCGACCCATACAAGCTTGTGACAATAAGTCCTTAGATGAACCCTGGGATCACCTGTTCCGTCAAACATTTCGAACATGGGAGGTTTGTAACCCTCCGACAGTTCTACATTTGGCTGTATGCATAGGTCTTCGTATTTCAGGCCTTCTATCCCTTTACCTCCTTCGATGCCTTGAACCCGACTTGTCAACTTCTTGAGCTCTTCAGCCAGGTTCTTAATGAGCAGGTCCTTCTAGCAGATTCTGGTGCATATGATATGGGTTAGTGGACTAAGGTAGGGTCTCTATGTATATAGGGTTGTTTTGGTGACCGGGAGTTTGGGTATAATGATGATCATTGGTGGAGTTCTGGGGTTTGCGAATGATTGGTGGAGTATTTTATGGAGTATGATAAGTGTTTTGCTGGTACTGTGGAGGGATAGTTTGGTTCTGTTGTGGGGTGGTGTAATGAGGAGGTGCGGGAGGATTCTGTGGGCGCTTGTTGGGTGTGTTTTGAGGTTGTGTGGGGTTCTAGGCGTTTGCATGGTTGATGTATTGGATATTGCGTGTGACGAATAGGTTTGCAAAATTCTGGACCTGCTCAAGCTCACCATTGAGTTCTAGTATTCTCTATTCGAGCCGTGAAACCGCATCATTTGGGGCCTGAGTACCCCGACCAACAGAAGCTTCTACATGTTCAACATGTGTATTGTTTTCTTTTCTAGTGCGTTCAAATCATCCATCTTTGCTTCCTTTTCCTTTTGGTGGACAAGGAGGAGGAGAAGGTGGAGGGCCCCTGGATCTTGTGTGATAAGCTGATGATGCCAGTATGCGCAAACCAACCTTGGGGAATGGGAATAATCAAAAAAGAAAGAAAGAAAAACAGAAAAGGTAGCCAAGTCAGTGAGAGTTCTGAAAAGAATATTTGCAGTATTTAAACACATATTGCAGAAATGTAAATTCGCGTCCTAATTTGGGAGCCTCATTGTGCCCGAGGTAGTGCTAGCGACTAGTTGATTTGGAGAACTCAAAAGCCAATAATTCCTCATTTCATTAATAAAAAAATAAGTGAATCCCAAAACGACACTAAGATAACAAAAGATATGTCACTATTTTAGAAAAGCAAATAAATCTAATCTATTTGGTCCTAGAAGGACATTCCCCAGGCTTGGTCCTCCTAGCTCTATCGATCAGGTTCCACAGTTCGCGCATGCCCAGCAACATGTATGTTCTGGCTAGATGTCCTTCCTCGTTTCCTTCAGCATTCTGGCAGTCGTCGATCCTCTTTATTATCTTTCCCTCCAGCTCCATCAAACCCTGCTCTAGATATTCTAACCTTCTATTAGAGGTGATAGCCATCTCCTTCCATTCATTGATCAGTCTTATGTTTGTCTCATGTATCCCCTGATGTTCAGACTCAGAGTCATGAATCCTCTTGCGCAAATTGTTGTATTTTACTTGGGTCTCAGCATCTTCATTTATGAACATGTTTCCCCTATCGGTTCCTGGCTTCACTATCCCATCTAGTCTATCTCCCAGCCATTCGGGGTAAAAGGGTGCATACCTTGCATGATACCTGTCTGGCTCAATGGTATTCTTCTCCACAATGATCTTGCAGTGTCACATATGCTGAGCTTGGCATCTGCAAGGTATGTCGTCATCTTGAAAAACTGCTCGGAAATGACTTATCTTTGCAACAAGTCGTATGGCTTGCTTCCTGCCTCCTTGTCACATAACCCTGATGGGAACATAAGGGTTTATCCCGCTTAACCCAATCAACACTAACTGAGGAGCGTCGCTAGACCTGGTGATGAACTCACCAGTATGGAACCATTCAAACACCCACTGGAATTGCTCTTCAGTGAACTTGTCGAAGAACTCCACCCATTCCTTAGCACTCTCCGATAGAGCAAACGTGTCCGGAATATAAGTCATCGTATAATGTGATGGAAGGCAATATGATCATTCCACGCCCTTCGTGAAAACTCCTAGCAATATTGACCCTTTTGAAGATGCTCCATTAACAACAACTGCAGTAGAAAATTGCAACTGTGATGACTCGTATAATGTGATGGAAGGCAATATGATCATTCCACGCCCTTCGTGAAAACTCCTAGCAATATTGACCCTTTTGAAGATGCTCCATTAACAACAACTGCAGTAGAAAATTGCAACTGTGATGACTCGTATAATGTGATGGAAGGCAATATGATCATTCCACGCCCTTCGTGAAAACTCCTAGCAATATTGACCCTTTTGGAGATGCTCCATTAACAACAACTGCAGTAGAAAATTGCAACTGTGATGACCCAAAAGGTCATCTTATGTAAATTAATTATGACTGTGTTCCGAGTCCCCAAAATCCTCCGTTAATCTCACCTCGATGTGCGTGTGCAGCCCAGACGCGTAGCCGAGAAGCCTTATGTGGAAACTTGATAAAGAGTTGAATTTATGATAATTAATTGAATAAAGTTGACTTTGGTCAACATTTCTGGTAAACGGATTTGGGCCCGTGATCTGGTGGCCCCGAACGGTCTGTAGGAAAATATGGGACTTGGGCGTATGCCCGGAATCGAATTCCAAGGACCCAAGTCCGAGAAATGAATTTTTAAAGAAAATTGTTTTCTGAAAATAATAAAGGCTTATGAAAATGTACCTCGATGTGAAGCCTGTGCTGCCAGGCCCGTATTATGGTTCTGAAGCCCGGAATAGGTTCAATATGTGTTATTTAAGTTATCTGTGAAATCTAGTAAGAAACGAACTTGATTTGACGGGTTTCGGATCAAAATGGGAAATTTAGAGTTAATTAAGTTTTGAGGATTTTCATAGAATTTGAAATTTGGTTTGGAATGTGATTTTATGTTACCGAGGTCCGAATGAAATTCTGAGACCAGGAATAGTTCTATGTCATTTATGACTTGTCTACAAAATTTGAAGTCATTCCGAATAGTATAGGTCGGTTCGGCGCATTGAAATGAATTCTAGAATCTTAAGTTCTTAAGCTTGATTCAATTTGGTTTTGGGGTTGAATTCTATGTTTCGTTGTTGTTTTTCACATTCCGGAAGTTCAAGCGAGTCCGTATCATGAATATAGACTTGTCGGTGCTTTTGGACGGGGTCCCGAGGGGCTCGGGTGAGTATTGGACCCCCAGGAGCTAAGTTGGAAAAACCAAATTTTTGCTATCTGGTTTCCTTCTTCGCGATCGCAGAAGGTGCGTCACGATCGCGGAGAAGGAATTTGGCTGGTCTGCTGATTGTTCTTCGCGATCGCATCTTCCTCTCCGCGATCGTGGAAGGCGGGGACTCCATGCCTTGGCGAACGCAGACCCATCCTCGCGATAGCATAGTGTCAACTCAGGGTCGGGCACAGTTACTCTTCGCGATCGCAGAGGTCTGGCCAGTTGGCCTTCGCGATCGTAGGGCCCTTGTCGCGATCGCAGTGAAGGAATTCCTGGGCAGTTTTATTAAATACGTGACTTAGCCTATTTTCTCCATTTTCATCTTCCTCCTCAAGTCTTTAAAGAGCTCTTCAAGGAACCTTCCACCACTATTATTGAGGTAAGTAAATTCCATGGTTTTACTAGTTTCAAACATTAATTCCTAGTTAAATTCCCTACTAAATTATCAAAAATCTTGGAATTAGGTAGTAATTTTAGAACTCTTGAGGATTTTGTGATTTTTCGTTTTAGGCCATGAATTCAAGTAGAAATCACACCTTAATGATCCTTAGGCTATGGGTGAGTGATCCCTTCTAGAATTTCGGAATTTGCTCATGCAGAACCGGGGTTAGAATTAGGAAATTCTTCAAGAATAGCGATTTTATTGAATAACTAAGATGATTTCCCACATTGTGCATGCATTTATTTAATTGTACACCTTTTGGCTAGTTGTGTGTCCTCGGGTGTAGAGTTCGGAGTTTCGGGCGCAATTGTGGTCCGAGGGGTAGATTCGACACAAGGTGAGTCACCTTTCTAACTTTGTAAGAGGGAATTGTCCCCATAGGTGATATATATGCTATGTGTAAATCGTTTGGGGGCTACATACGCACTAAGTGACGAGAGTCCGTACGTAGCGGCTATCATTGTTATGTCCGGGTAGTTAGGCCCACATCATGCCTTATATGCTTCCTCGTAATGTCTTATACGCTTCCTTGTAATGCCTTATATGCTTCCTTGTAATGCTTTATATAATTCATTGTGACGCCATATGTACTATGAGATCATGTTTTGTATAGTATTCTTCCTCCGAGGCTTTATGGATGTTCTTGAATTGAAATGAATTTGTTATGGAAAGTAAGTTTTATAAGGTATTGTGTGTGCATGTGACCGCTTCGCAATTTACATTCTGCGAGCGATGTGTGATTTTCCCCACTCTTATGGGAGCGGGCCGTACGCCACGGCAGATTGAAAGGTGCGCTTTTGGGACAGGCCGGTCGATCCCCTGCAGTGCACATAGGTGATATAATTAAGAATGCACACTTGGTACGGACTGTTCGATCTTTGGCAGTGCATGGACGAAGTTGTTCTATATATTGATATGGTTACATTGAAAGACGCACTTTTGGGACGGGCCGATTGATCCTCGGCAGTTCCTTGATATGATTATGGTAAGCATGCACTTTTGGGACGGGCCAGTCGATCCCCGGCAGTGCATAGCTATTTTTCCTTATGACTCCGGCCGGTTGTCTTATTCTTGTGTGCGCATGATTATTTGTCATTGTTTTCATGGATTTTTACTTGTATGAGATATCTTTGGGAAAGGAAGTGGCCATTGTTTTTGTTCTAGTATCTTCTTGGATTTCTGTGCTTTATACATCATTGCTACTCACTGTCTTACATGCCTACTGTTTTATTTTATCTTTGTTATATCATGCTATTGGAACTTAGTGAGTGTCAAGTCGACCTCTTGTCACTACTTCTTCGATATTTACGGGATACTCACTAAGTACATATTTATTTTAATATGTACTCATGCTGCACTTCTATACTTAACTGTACAGGTTCTGAGGCTGGTGCATCTGGTTATCAGACCAGATCCTGATCGTGACCGTAGCGGACTTGACTTCACGGTGAGCTTCTTCCTCTGTCGATCCCCAGCAACACCATGGAGTTTCATTTACTTTTGTTTCCCGTCTATTGATGCAGACAGCGGGATTGTATATATCATTATCCTTTGTATATTTCGTTAGTATGCCCATGACACTCGTGACACTAGTTCCTGGCACACACGTAGTGTATACTTTGGGTTTTGGGTTGTACATGCATACATATGCTTTATTTCAGCCATGTAGTGTTATGATCTTCTTTTCATATCAAGTTATCATCATGTTTAATTGTCTAAAACTGGTAAATATTGAATTGTTTAATTAAATGGGAAGGGTAACACCTAGTGTAATTCATATTGGCTTGACTAAACCCGTCGTTGGGCGCCATCGCAACCTGGATTAGGATTCTGGGTCGTGACAACGTGGTATAATTGCCCTAGGTTCACGTAAGTCTCACGAGTCACGAGAAGGCCCAGTAGAGTCTTGCGGATCGGTACGATGATGTTTGTACTCATCTTCAGGAGGCTATGGGGTGTTAGGAAACTTCCCTTTATTCTTATCCTGTCGGGAAATCCATGATGTACTCAAACTTATTCTTTTATTCTCTCACAGATGGTGAGGACGCGTGCATCTGTTGTTTCAGGTCCGAGAGATGCCGCTGCCCCCGCCGCCCGAGGTCGGGGTAGAGCACCTGCTCGAGGTAGGGGACGAGGGTGTCCTAGAGATATACCAGTGGCACCACCAGAGGACCCTATAATGGAAGAGCAGGATGAGGTGCCTCCAGTAGCACCTGGTCTAGTGGATTTCATGATGGGGCCAGGCTTCCAAGAGGCCATGGGCCGTATGCTGAGATTCATGGACACTATGTTCCAGGCTGGTTTACTTCCAGCCGACTCTACTACTTCTCAGGCGGGAGGGGGAGTCCAGATCCCTACCGCTCAGGCCACAGGTCAGGCAGCACCAGCACGTCATACCTCAAGCACACCGCCCGTGGGTAGGGTTCAACCCGTGGTAGCAGCTCCAGAGCCCAGGCCAGTTGCAGAGGGTGACCAACAGAAGATGTTGGATAGATGGACCCGACTTCGCCCTCCAGTCTTCGGGGGTGAGCAGGGTAAGGATGCTCAGGATTTCATCGATAGGTGCAGGGACAGACTACAGAACATGAGGATTTTGGAGTCCCATGGAGCGGATTTAACCACATTTCAGTTGGAGGGTAGAGCTCGCAGGTGGTGGCTGTCATATATTTTGAGCAGACCAGCATATTCTCCTCCTGTCACTTGGGATCAGCTCGTACAGGTGTTTCTAGACAGATATATTCCACCCTCTAAGAGAGAAGAGTTGCGGCGTCAGTTTGAGCAGCTAGAGCAGGGGCAGATGACAGAGATAGATTATGAGGCCACATTTTTAGAGTTGTCACGCCATGCACTTATGATATTTCCTACCGATGCCGAGAGAGTGTGGCAGTTTGTGGTCGGGTTGCATTCAGATATTAGGGCCACCATGCACCTAGAGGTTGAGATGGGTACTCCTTACCAGCTTGTAGTTGAGATAGCTCGGCGGATTGAGGGGTATCGGTTGAGGAGTAGGGAACAGGGTCAGCAGGACAAGAGGGCTAGGTTCTCAGGGAATTTCAGGGATGCTCCGGCTAGGAGCAGAGGTCAGTTCGGGGGTGGTAATCCCAACATGCTTCCATATTCAACACCTCCACTAGCTCCTCGAGGTGGTCCAGCAAGGCCTCAATTCAGTGCCATGCCAGAGCGTTCGTATCGTCCTCCAACCACTCAGGGTTCACCCAGTGGTCACTACAGTCGCCAGAGATCCTCCGGTTCTTATTTCAATGCTATGCCCGAGGGTCCACATCGCTTCTTGGCTATTCAAGGGTCTTCCTCTTCGGGGCAGCAGGCTATGGTACCCATAGGTTTATTTGAGTGCGTAGATCTAGGTCATATGCATAAATAGTGTCCCAGGCTTCGGGGCAAGGCAGTGCAACAGGGTTATCAGCCTATGGGTCCAGCACCAGCAGTCCGACCACCTAGAGGTGGAGGACAGGTCGGCAGGGGTCGTCCTAGAGGGGGAGGCTAGTTAGGGAGAGGTTAGTTAGTTCCTGTTCACTTTGGGGGAGTTCAGTCTTCAGGAGCCTCATCCAGATTTTATGCCATTCCATCCAGATCAGATGCAGTGGCCTTAGACGCCGTAATCACAGATATTATCTCAGTATGTGGTAGGGAGGCTTCGGTACTATTTTATCCAAGATCGACGTATTCATATGTTTCAGTACTATTTGCTCATTTTCTGGATGTCCCTCGTGAGTCATTGCGTTCTCCTATATATGTGTCCACTCCTGTGGGCGATTCTGTGGTGGTAGACCAGGTCTGTCGGTCTTGTGTGATCACTTTCTGCGGTTTCGATACAAGAGCAGATCTTTTATTGATGGATATGATTGATTTTGAGGTTATCCTAGGCATGTATTGGCTATCTCCTTATCATGATGTGTTAGATTGCCATGCCAAGACAGTCGCTTTAGCCATGCCTGAGTCGCCTAGGCTAGAGTGGAGAGGTTCTTCAAATAGTGCATCCAGCCGATTCATTTCCTTCATGAAGGCTCGACATATGGCCGAGAAGGGTTGTTTGGATTACCTTACTTATGTGCGGGACACCACCGCTGATTCTTCGACCATTGATTCAGTACCGGTGGTACGAGAGTTTTCAGACGTATTTCCTTCTGATCTTCCAGGCATGCCTCCAGATCGAGATACTGATTTCTCCAGATACTCAGCCTATTTCCATTCCTCTGTATCGTGTGGCTCCTAAGGAGTTGAAAGAGTTAAAGGATCAACTTGAGGAGTTGTTGGCTAAGGGGTTCATCAGGCCGATTGTGTCGTTGTTGGGTGCTCTAGTCCTATTTGTGAAAAAGAAGGATGAATCTATGCGGATGTGTATTGATTACCGCCAGCTGAATAAGATTACTATTAAGAATAAGTATCCTCTGCCGCACATCGATGATTTATTTTACCAGTTGCAGGGTGCTCGTGTGTTTTCCAAGGTTGATTTGAGATCAGGTTATCATCATTTGAAGATTCGGGCTTCAGATGTTCCGAAGACTGCATTTCGTACCCGATATGGCCATTCTGAGTTCTTGGTGATGTCCTTTGGTTTAACTAATGCCCCAGCCGCATTCATGGACTTGATGAATAGAGTATTCAGGTCGTATATTTATTCCTTCGTCATCGTCTTCATTGATGACATCTTGATTTATTCGCGGAGCCTAGGTGAGCATGAGAAGCATTTGAGAGTTGTGCTCCAGACCTTGCGGGAATAGAAGATGTATGTTAAGTTCTCCAAGTGCGATTTCTGGTTAGATTCCATGGCATTTTTGGGGCATGTGGTATCCGGAGAAGGTATCAAGGTTGATCCTCAGAAGATTGAGGCGGTTCAGAGTTGGCCGCGTCTTACTTCAGCTACAGAGATCAGGAGTTTCTTGGGCCTAGCAGGCTATTATCGCCAATTCGTGGAAGGGTTCTCTTATATTGTAGCTCCATTGACTAGATTAACTTAGAATAATACCCCATTTCAGTGGTCTGACGAGTGCAAGGCGAGCTTTCAGAAGCTCAAGTCAGCTTTGACCTCAGCACCAATTCTGACATTGCCTTTCGGTTCTGGGATGTATACCGTGTATTGCGACGCTTCACGCATCGGGTTGGGATATGTGTTGATGCAGGATGACTGGGTTATTTCTTATGCTTCGCACCAACTGAAGATTCACGAAAAGAATTATCCTATGCACGACTTAGAGTTGGCGGCGATTGTTCATGCTTTGAAGATTTGGCGGCACTATTTGTATGGTGTTTCATGTGAGGTCTACACTGACCACCGCAGTTTGCAGCATTTGTTCAAGCAGAGAGACTTTAATTTGAGGCAGCGTAGATGGCTTGAGTTGTTAAAAGACTATGATCTCACTATTCTGTTTCACCCGTGCAAAGCGAATGTAGTAGCAGATGCTTTGAGCAGGAGGGCAGCGACTATTGGTAGCTTGGCCTACATTGCAGCTGAAGAGAGAACTTTATCCTTGGACATCCATTCCTTGGCCAATCGCCTTGTGAGATTGGACCTTTCGGAGCCTCGTCGAGTTTTGGCTCATGTAGTT
>ML277919.1:533-48143 GCA_005239495.1 Nicotiana undulata
AACGCCCTCATATTGTTCTCTGTGGGATTCGACCCCAACCTTGTTGGGTTACTATATTTGACAACGATCGCTTACATTCTTTTAAGGTGTAAATTGAGCGTATCAGTCGATCACTAGCTAGCTGTACGGGTCTTGCTGTGGAGACTCAATGTAAACTTGCTGCTGCAAACACAGACCGCGGAGTCACCTTTTATTATTGTACTTGCACTGTTTTATCTCTATTTCTAAATAGTGGTATTTAGAGGTTTTGTAGCAAACTCAGTAGAGCTTGTGACTTGTACTACAGGTTTTGGGAATTTTAATTGTGTATTAGATTTTTATACCCTATTCTTCGTTGATTGTTGATTTCTTCTATTAATCCAGTAAGTGTTAGGCTTACCTAGTCTTAGAGACTAGGTTATGTCACGACATCCTATGGAGGGAAACTCGATCATGACAAGTTGGTATTAGAGCTCTAGGTTTATAGGTGCTACGAGTCATAAGAGAGTTTAGTAGTCTTGCAGATCGGTACGGAGACGTCTGTACTTATATTCGAGAGGCTAGAGAACTATTATGACAGTTTCACTTCTTTCATTCCTATCGTGTGATTCTATTGATCTCAGAGTTTGAGCTTTTATCATTCTGCTCCCTCGAAGATGGTGAAGACATGAGCTGCAGTTACTGATGACACTTCCCCCGGAGTAGGTGTCTCTATGGGCTGAGGCAGAGGCCGAAGAGAAGCATGTGTCGCAGCTAGGGAACCTACTAGACCAGCAGTTGAGGAGCCGACAATAGATCCAGTTGAGGAACAGGTACCAGAGGCGCATGTTGTTACCCCCAGACTCGAGGAGACTTTAGCACTATTCCTGTGCATGTATGGTACATTAGCTCAGGCGGGGTTGATTCCTCTTGCGCCAACTACTTCAAAGTTTGGGGGAGGGACTCAGGCTCCCGGAGCCCGTACTCCAGAGCAGTGAGTCCAAATTGGTCAGGTTCCAATGTCATGGCGACTCAGCCTGTGGTCCCGGTTTAGCCATGGTTAGGGCCGCAACATCTGAGGAAAAACATTTTAGACTTGCAAGGTTCAAGAAGTATGACCCTCTTACTTTTAGTAGTTTGGCTTCAGAGGATTCACATGGTTTTCTAGAAGAGTGCCATTATATTCTCCGCACTATGGGTGTTGGGAGAAGTGTGGAGTTGCTTTTACTATGTTCCAGCTTAAGGGAATGGTGTATCAGTGGTGGAGTGCATATGATCTGGGTAGCCCGGCCGATGCAGCTTCAGTTTCATGGATTTCATGTTAGAGTATGCTGTTAGATTCAATGATTTGTCCAGACATGCACATGCTTTGGTCGGTACATTTAGACAGCGAGTCAGTAGATTCATTGAGGGGCCCAGGCATGATATTCGGTTTAGCATGGCTCGGGAGTTGGAGGAGATGCTCCATTTCAGCAGGTGGTAGAGATCGCCCTCTGATTATAGGGCATGTAAGACCTCTAGAGAGAGGACAGGAGGGGCTAGGAGAGAAAGGACATACGGGGTCAGGAGAGAGAGGGCAGGGAGGCTAAGAGGTCACATGGACCGGAGAGATCTACTGGTCCTTATTTTTGAGGTAGGGTACGATATGGTAGAGGTTTTGTGGGCCATCCAGTTCAGGTTGCACTTCAGGCTTTGCATGGTGTTTGAGGTACCCATGGGTCTCAAAGTACCCGTACCGCATAGTTTTTGCAACCACGTCAGTGGAGAGGTTGTTTTGAGTGTGGAGATACCATCCACGTGGTGAGATATTGTCCTAGACTCCGGACATATGTGCCACAACGGGGTATTCAGACTATGAGTTTGGTTCTGGATGATGATATCCCTGCACCATCAACTTGGGGTACAGGTCAAGCGAGTAGAGTGCGCCTAAGAGAGGGAGGCTCGGCCCGTTGATGTGTTTCCTATAGTAGACCTAAGGCTGCGACACTTAATGATGACGTACAAGTATGGTTTCGATATATTATACAGGAGAATCATTTGTATTTTATTTTGGTTCTGCTTATCGAGATGAGTCCTCCTATTTTGCTTCATATGTGAGTAAGTTTCCTAATTTAGTACTCTACTTATGTGTTTATCCCTGCTGAGTGATTCTATATTGGTAGCTCATGTCTACCATTTTGTTTTTTTCATTATTGACAGTTATGAGATTTGGAGTTACTTCTTGTTCCTCGTTTCATTAGTTTGTATGTAAATTATTGGTTATGGATTATGACTTGTGATTTAGATGCTCTACCGGTATGATAATTTAGTATGTGTGGTGATTTCGTCGATGAGATTGAATTAGTGGAAGGTTTCGGTTGGTATGATGTGTATTCGAGTTGCGATTCAGAGTTGAGGGTGAGACCCCCACGGTGTCATGTGTTTTGAGGTATTTCAACCAGGCTACGTGCAACGGTGGAGTTATATCAGGATGAGATCCTTGAAATGTTTTTTATTCTCCCTTGTGTAATTGGTTTGTAGTATGGTACTGATAGGGAGTTATGCCTGTCAGGATTTTTTGATAATTCTCTTATGTATTTCCCTTACATATTCAGTCATATTGGTGTTGTGCTTATTGAGTTTTAACTTGCATGGTGTGTGCCCAGGTGGAGTTAAATGTGACTTGTTGACTCGGGTGAATGGTTATAAGTCCTTCATGTTTCTTGTATCGTTGTCAATGTTGTGAGGTTTGAAGCAGGGTTCTAACGTATATAAGGCTAATCGCCGGTACTGAATTTTATTATGGGCAGCTACTGTTGCTAGAGTTGTTGCTAAGGGCATATGTGTGATGTGTTACGTCGTGTGGTTGTACCTTATGGGTGTAGGCACAAGTTGTTGCAACTGGTTCAGGCTGATACCGGTGTGAATTTAGGATTCTGGTATTATGGAGATGATCGTATGGTGAGAATATCGGTTCTAAGGCTTATTGGTATTGGTGGAAGGGATAAATTTCAGTTGAGATGGTGTCGTCGGGCTTATGTGAATTGGTGTGACGTGGGATCGCCTGTGGGTGTAAATATGGTTAGTTCACTCAGTGATTTGATGACTTTGGAATTCTTGTTGACATGTTCGAGGACGAACGTTTGTTTAAGAGTGGGAGGATATAACGACTGGATCGGTCGTATTGAGTATTAGCGCACCATTAGGTTACTTAAGGTATCAAGTAGCTCTATATTATTTTTTATTACGTGTGTGCGTAGAGTTCAGACTTCGAATGATGCGGGATTGATGTGGAAGAAGGATTCGTATTTTAAAAGCTTAAGCAGTAACAGTTGACCAAAATTTGACTTCTGTGTAGACGACGCGGATATAGTTTTTGATAATTCCAATACATTCGTATGGTGATTTTAGACTTAGGCGTGCGTCCGGATTTGGATTTGGAGGTCCGTAGGATAATTTGAAGCATTTTGGCGAAAATTGGAAAATTAAAGTTTTGGAAGGTTAAAAGGTTTACTGGGATTTGACTTTGTTGATGTGGGGTTCGGATTGCGATTCTGAGAGTTTGATTAGCTCCGTTATGTCATTTGGGACTTTCATGCAAAAATTGACGTCATTACGGGTTGATTTGGTATGTTTCGGCACAAGTTTTGAAAGTTGGGAGATTTAATAGTTCATAAGTTCGATTTGAGGTGTGATTCGTAATTTCAACATTGTTAGATGTTATTGAGGCCTCGAATAGGTCCATGTTGTGTTACGGGACTTGATGGTATGTTCACACGAGGTATCAAGTGGCTTGGGTGAGTTTCGGATAGGTTTAGGTTGTGTTACGCTTGTTTTTTATGCTTCGACTTGGTTTTTTCAAGCATAACCTGTACCACATTAAGAAAATGAGCTACAAATTCAGTTTTTATTAAACCATTAGATCTGTATCTTAATTACAGTGTCATAGCTAAAATAATTGTCGAATTTGGACATCGTATGAGGGAGTTATGCTCATTTCCGTGTCGGGGAGACTGCTGGTTTCTGGTGTGGTCACAATTGCGAACTTTTCTATCACAATTACGATGACCAGTTCGCAATTGCAAAAAATTTGTCGTAATTGTGACATTTTCCTGCCATGTTCTTGTTCGCAATTGCGAAGGCTTCTTCGATTTTGCAAATGCTTCTTCGCTTTTGCGACAGTTCGCAATTGCGAACCCTGGATCGCAAATGCGACATTTGCAGCTTATTTTCAGCTGTGTAATTCGGGTTTTTGCTTCATTTTTGTGATATGTTTGAATCCTAGGTCCAAGAGTGAGCAATTTTGAGAGAGGGATTTTATCTACAATCATTGGAATTGAGCCATCCGGAGGTTGTTTCACTTGAGAAAGCCATTTTAGAGTATCGGTCTTGCTTCTTTGATGTAAGTATCTTTCCTAACTTTGTGTGAGGGGAAACTACCCCTTTGGATTTGACTCTTTGGTTCTAATTGTGTCATGTGAAGTCCGTGTATGCGAGGTGACGAGCACGCGGTCGAGCTTATTTGTGGAAAGTTGACCTTTCAGGTCTCTTAGGTTCTTATGCTCATTAGATATGAAGTTGCTTTGTTATGTTAAGTTCCTCATTAACTACTTTACCTCTACATGTTTTAAGTGGAATTAATTTTTTCATGTTTCACCCTTATTGTCTATTTGACTCTTGTGTGCCTTAGCTGAAGTTTTGCCTCTTCGATTTCCATGATATCCTTTCCTAATTGCTTACCTTTAATTGAAATCATTATTATCTCTTATGTAATTATCTATCCTTATTTGAGGTTATGATTATGTTTTCCATTGCTTAACCTTAATTAAATTTGTTGCATCTCTTCGTAATTGCTCATCCCTAAATGAAGGTTAGTCATCCTTTATCGTTGTTGCATCATCCTTATTTGGATTCACTTGTTACATATTAGTTTTCCCTTGTTGAGCTACTCTTATTGAGACTAGTATTCTCTATTGTGTTTATCCGTTGTGAGCTCTTTCTACCGCTTCTTTGTGATCCAAATCTCTTGAGTTGATTTACTTGTCGCATTCTCGTGCTATTGTTGTTGTTGTTGCTATTGTACTCAGTTTTGTTGAGCTGAGGTCTATGCGCAGTTGTGGTATAGACACCTTAGATTAAATGTTGTGGAATATGGGCACATTTTGTAAAAGTCATTCTATTATGATGTTGTGTTTTTGGCACGTGATATTGTTGGGAGGTTTTGTTCAGTTGTTTGCACGAGGTCTCAGTCGTGCTATTGTTACCATTGATATTTGCACATGTGGTGTGACAAAGCGGTCTATATATGTGGGCTTGCACATATAGAGAGATAAGGTGGGAATATTATTATGCACGTGCGGCGAGATAAGGCGGGCATTTACATTATTATAGTGCACGTGGCGGGACAAGGTGGGCTATGCCGGGGATTGATTTTTGATGACTTGTGATGGACTGGGGCATTGTTGTTGTTGATATTTGTGTAGTGGCGTGCTAACTTGTGTGAGTTTCACTTGGTGCAAATTGTGGGGATCGTTTCTTATGTGTTGTTCATTTTCTCTACTCTTATTTGTTGGCCCGGACTGTAATAAAACACTTGCACAAGCATACATGCACTTTATCACCATATTTGTTTAAGAAGATGGAAAGTAATGCTACCGATCATTTGTACGTACTCCGTATACTTGTCTTATATGTGAAAATTGTTCTTTTGGAACATGAGTCATCTGTGCAGTTATCAGTTGTAATTAGGGCACAAGATGCCAAGTGATTAATGTTCATGAATTGGGACCCGTGAATTGTGTGAGTTTTGAGATTTGGTACCTCGTGGGAATTATTGAACAAACCTAGTGCGAAAGCGGTTATTCTTATCAAGTTTCTACTTGTCATTCCTTTATTTATTTTTACCAATTTAAATTGTGCATAGCTTACTCTATTGTGTTATTACTTGTGGTGTCTCGCTGCTAATTGTTGCTTCTATTTCCTATTGAAATCACCATATTATTGTTGTCATTATGCGTAGTTCTCTATAGATATCACACTATGTTAGTTCTATACCTATACTTGTTCATGTTATCTAGTCCAGTAGTGTCTTGACTGTCCCTCGTTACTAATCCATTGAGGTTGGCTTGATACTAACTGGGTATTGTTGTGGTGTACTCACACTAGACTTCTGCATATTTTTGTGCAGATTACAGGTAATTCGAATTTAGTAGATCGCTAACTAGTTGTATGAATCTTGTTGTGGAGATTCAAGGTAAACCTGTTACTGCATTCACAGGCCTCAGAGTCACCTCTGTTATTTACTTGCACTGTTTTATCTCTATTTCGAAGCAATAGTATTTAGAGGTTTTGTAGCGAACTCAGTAGAGCTTATGAATTGTGCTACCGGTTTTCGGAATTTTAATTGTGTATAAGATTTTTATCCCTATTCTTCATTGATGGTTGATTTCTTCTATTAATCCAGTAAGTGTTAGGCTTACCTAGTCTTAGAGACTAAGTACCGTCACGACATCCTACAGAGAGAAACTGGGTCGTGATACCCTACTTATATAAGGTCACTGTCTCACTCACCCTACCTAAGTGTAGTTGATTAAATGTTATAAGAATCTTTGCTTACCTCTCTAACATCATGTTCTATCTTGAGTTATGCTCGATCATCCTCCTTAATGTTAACCTGAATTTGAACTTCACTCTCAAAACCTTATGAAGTTAATTTGTTGATATTATATGAACACATTGACTTGCTGCAACGACCTGACCAATCATTTTTAGCATTTGCACTTCACTTTAGTTTGCGGGTATGAGTAGCTCTGTATGATGTATTATGACTTGTGTAAATCGTCAGTTTTGGTTTTTTGGTTATTCGGGTTCGCTTTGGAAGAAAGAATTTCATCACTGAAGCTTATGTTGGAAGAGTGGACCAAGTTTGACTTTTGTGAATTTTACCTGATAACGGAGTTTTGATGGTTCCAATAGGTCCGTATGGTGGTTTTAGACATGGGCATATGCCCCAATATATTCCTAGAATGATTCGGCGCTAATTGGCGAAAGTTTGAAATTTGAAGGTTTGGAAAGTTCATGAGTTTGACCGAGAGACTTTGAGTATATCATATTCGGATTGAGGTTCCGAGAATTGGAATAGCTTCATTATGTTATTTTTGACTTGTGTGCAAAATTGGGTTCATTCCGAGTTGATTTGATATGTTTAGTCACGAGTTTTGAATGTTGAAATCTCAAATTTCATTTTAGTTCGAATTGTGGAACGATTCATCGTTTCAATGTTGTTATATGTGACTTGAGGCCTTGAGTAGGTCCATGTTATGTTATAGGACTTTTTGGTATATTTAAACAGGGTCTCGCATGGCCCAGGTGAGTTTCGGACGAGGTGCAGATCATTTCGTTTCATGTTGAATTGCTAAAGAGTAACTGGACCTGGTGTGATCAAACCTGCGGCTGGTTCGTGCAGGTACGACGGTCGCACAAGCGATAAAGTGGTCACAGAAGCGAGGTTGTAATGACCCGGTTTGTCATTACGTAGAACCTGTATTATAATTACTATTATTGACTACATAGGTTGGTTATACTATTTATGATGTGTTAGAGTGGGTAGGCTTGGAATCGGAATGGTTGTAGTGGGCGTGTAGCCATTTAGTCTTTAAAAATAGCCTTAAAATGAGAAAAGTCAACTGAAGTTGACTTATTGGTAAACAACCTCGGAATGCGGATTTTATGGCTCCGATAGCTTTGTTAGGTGATTTGGGACTTAGGAGTGTGTTTAGAATAATTTTGTGATGTCCGATGTAGAATTAGGCTTGAATTGGCGAAAGTTAGTTTTTGGCGATTTTTGGTCGGCAGTGAAAAATAGGCTATCGGGGTTGGAATGGAATTCCAAAAGTTGGAACAGGTTCGTAGTGTCATTTTGGATATGTCTGCAAAATATCAGGTCAATCAGAGTTGTTTTGGATAGTTTTGGCATCGTTGGTGGATTTTAGAAATTTCCAAGTTTTTAGGCTTGAATCCGATGTGATTTTGGTATCTTGATGTTAGTTTTGGTGTTCCGAGGGTGCGACTAAGTTTGAGTGATAATATGTGACGTGTCAGCATGTTTGGTTGGGGTCCCGAGGAGCTCAGGATTGATTTCGGATGGTTAACGGGCATTTATGCCTTAGGAAAATTTGTTGTTTTCTGGTGTTAGTGCAGCAGGGGTCTGTTCATCGCGATCGTGTGGCAATTGTCGTGATTGCGTATAGAAATTGAGAGCCCGTTCATATTTGTGCATCGCGATCGCTGAAGTCTGGTCGCGATCGCATGAGGTGAGGAGCTTATGCAGTGCGATCGCATAGGCCTAGTCCGCGATCGCATAGAGTTAGCCAGGCGCGTGGGGAGCGGGGTCAGTTGTTCTTCGCGATCGCGTGAGCCGGGTTGAGGTCGCGTGGGTTGAGGTTCTACTGAACCCCGATCGCGTGGGCTTTGTTGCGATCGCGGAGAGTATTTTTGGGCAGCTGAAGATTTGTGAATTGCGATGTGGGTCCCGCGATCGCGAAGAATAATTACCTGGGCAGTATTTAAATAAACCCTCTGTGACAATTAGACCTTTTAACACCATTTTTGTACGGAAAGAGATGTCTTGAGGCGATTTGAAGAGAGGAAATCATCGTTCTTCATTGAGGTAAGGATTTTGGACCCTAAAACTCGATTATATGTGATCAAGGATCAAAATACCAGTGTTTAATTCATGAAAATCAGTAGAAAAAGGTGGAGTTAGGGCTTGAGATTATGAGACCTTTAGGAGATGATTTGAGGGGTCAGACGAACTCCGAATTTAGCGTTCTTTATATGTACGGACTCGGGAAATGATGAATAACATTTTGGTATAAAATTTGTCGAGTTTTGAGATGCAGGCCCGGGGGTCAGGTTTTGGCTAAATTCGGGTTTTATGCTAAAATTTGTACTTTTCAATTGGAATTCATTCCTTTAGCATAATTTGATGATAAGAATCTTATCTTGGTAGATTTGGAGCATTAGAAAGTTGATACGAGAGGCAAACGGGTAGCAGAGTAGCTTTTCGGGCTAGTTTGAGGTAAGTAATGTCTTTAAATCCTGTCCTGAGGGTATGAAACCCCAGACCTTGCATCCTTTCACGGATTTTGGAATGCAAAGATTGGAACTTTGGAAATATATTCCCTATTTAGGCAATTATTGAGTTGCGAAACCGATTTTTAAGCCTATGCTTAATAGTATTGATATATTTTGATATGATATGGGCTATAAGCCATGTTTAGGGCCTAGTGCCGATCTGTTTACCCCTTGGGGGCTGATTTTACTATTTTCCTCACTTGATATGTTATGATTTTCACTCAGTCTGTTCTTGAAAATTGTTTTTACACTTAGAGTATTTTGATATTATTTCTTGAAAATGAAATACTGTTTTTTGGTCGAGAACACGGTATATCTATGGCCTGAGGGGCATGTTGGGAGTGTCTGACTGAGTGAGGTTGCGGGCCAATGTTGTGAGGATGCTCTGATATTAGAGAGGCCGAGGGACAATATTATGAGTGATATATGCCATGATGTGGCTTGTTATAGATCTTGGGCTGTAGGAACCCCTCCGGAGTCTGTACATACCCCCAGTGAGCGTAGGTACCTATTGAGTGCGAGTGATTGCCCGCGGGGCTGATACTGAGTGACTGTGAGGTTGCCTGATGGGCTGACACTGAGTGACTGTGGGGTTGCCTGATGGACTGATACTGAGTGATGGTGAGGTGCCGAGGAACAGATTTATGATAATTTTACTCAGTTTCTGACTACGATTCACTTCGTTTTTCAAACTGATTTTTACTGAGAGTTTTACTGAGATATATTAAAACTATACTTGTTTCAAAGATTTCTGGAAAGTTGTTTTCGAACTTATGTATTTGGTGAATACTTTATGGTGACTTGGTGTTTTTACTATTTTGTGAATTGTTGTATCTGTGTTGTGTGTTTCGTATTTCTCAGACTGTGATTTATTTTCATTACTACTGAGTTGGCGTACTCATTATTACTCACTGCACCCATGTGTGCAGATCCAGGTACTAGTGCGGAGCAGTAGCCATCTTTGTTCGTTAGCATCAGCTTTAAGGGATTTCGAGGTAGCTGTCCAGCGTCTGCAGCTTCTCCATTTCCCTTCCTTTATTAGTATTAGTATTTATTTCATAGACATTGATTAAGACATTAGCAGAGTTAGTTTTCTTTCTTACATGCTCGTGACCACGTTGACTCCAGTCTTGGGAGGTTTTGTTTAGATTGTTAGATTATTATGGGGACGCAAAGACTTATTGAAATTATTTATACTCTGTTTGTTGTTTGTTATTGATTTGTGAAAAAATTATAATAGAACGAGTGGGTAGTTTTGTGATGGTTGGCTAGCCTAGTTCCACGATAGGCGCCATCACGACTTGTTAGGATTTGGGATCGTGACAGGTTGGTATCAGAGCTCTAGGTTACATAGGACTCAATGGTCATGAGCAGGTTTAGTAGAGTCTTGCGGATCAGTACGGAGACGTCTGTACTTATCTTCGAGAGGCTGCAGAACTCTTAGGAATCATCTCTATTTTTCTTGAACTCTTTCGTGCCAATCTATTGATTCTTGAAATCTAAACTCATGTTCTATCATTCTCTCACAGATGGTGAGGACACGCAATACCAATCAGGGTGACCAGACACCAGCCAGACCCACAAGGGGTCGAGGCCGTGGTGGAGTTAGGGGACCAGCCCATGCAGCAGCCGGGACAGTACCACAGGATCCCCCTATCATTCAGGATCAGGTTCCCGCCGATGGTGCTCCAGCGGGACAGGCTTAGGGACCGGCAGTGCCTATTGTTATTCTGGGTCTTCAAGAGACCCTGGCTCAGATATTGACGGTGTGCACCAGTTTGGCTCAGGCAGTCGCTATGTCTACTACGGCCACTGCAGCTCAGGCCGGGGGAGGAAATCAAACTCCAGCTGCCCGGACACCTGAGCAGGCTGTACAGGGTATTCAGGCGCCGGGGGTAGTCCCATCCCAGTCGGTTGCCCCAGTTGAGAACTATGTGGTTCCAGTTATGCCCGAGGATGAGCAGCGTAGGCTGGAGAGGTTCAGTAGACTTCAGCCTCCGACTTTCAGCGACACAGAGGGTGAGGATGCCCAAGGTTTTTTGGATAAGTGCTAGGGGATACTACGTACTGCGGGTATTTTTTTGGCCAGTGGGGTCTCGTTTGCTACATTTCAGTTTGCGGGAGTTGCTTTAACTTGGTGGGAGGCATTCGAGAGGCGTAGGCCGGTTGGTTCAGCACCACTCACTTGGCAGCAGTTCTCCACGATCTTTTTGGAGAAGTATGTTCCTCAGTCCCATAGAGAGGAGCAGCGCAGGCAGTTTGAGCAGTTGCGCCAGGGAGAGTTGTCAGTTACTCAGTACGATATGAGGTTTTCCAAGTTTGCTAAACATGCTTCTGAATTTGTCCCTACTGATAGGGAGAGAATTAGGAGGTATGTATATGGTCTCACGTATCAGCTTTGGATTTTGATGACCAGAGAAAGAGTGTCTGGAGTTACATTTGAGCAGGTTGTTGACATTACTCGGGATATTAAGTCGGTTAGCAGGCAGGAGCGTGAGGAGAGAGAGACCAAGAGGCCTCGGGGAGCAGGTAGCTTCAGTGGCGCCCCTTCTAGAGGGCAGTTTCAGCACAGCAGAGGTCGTCCATTTAGACCTCCACATCCAGTTTGCCCAGCTTACAGCGGTGTATCTCCGGGGCAGGGTCCTCTTAGTTCTCATCGGGGAGGTTCATCTTTTAGTGCCCTTCTATCTCAGAGCTCCGCACGAGCATCATATTATTAGGGTTCTTCTATGCATGGTTCGTCTGGTGGTTATCATGGTGGGAGGGGCTCTCATCAGTTTTCTTCTCCAGCTCTAGGTAGTTGTTATGAGTTTGGAGAGTTCGAACATGAGTGGAGGCAGTGTCCCCGTCGTCTTAGTAGTTCATATCAGCAGAGGGTTCAGCCCTCAGCTTCAGCCCCAGTCACTTCACCACCTACCTTGGCAGCTAGGGGTGGTGGTCAGGCAGCTAGAGGCCACCCTAAAGGGGGAGGTCGAGCAGGTGGAGGCCAGCCACGTATTTATGCACTTCCGAATAGGCCTGATTCTATGGCCTCTAATGCTGTGATTACAGGTACTATCTCAGTCTTTCACAGTGATGCTTTGGCTTTATTTGACCCTGGTTCCACATACTCGTATGTCTCGTCTTATTTTGCTCACTTTATGAATACGCCCCGTGAGTCTTTAGTTACGGTTGTTCATGTTTCGACTCCAGTGGGTGATATTATTGTTGTGGATCGTGTGTATCGATCGTGTCTTATATCTATTGGGGGTTTGGAGACCCGAGTGGACTTGATGTTACTCAGTATGGTTGATTTTGATGTGATTCTGGGCATGGATTGGTTATCCCTATGTCATGCGATTCTTGATTGTCATGCTAAGACCGTGACCTTAGCTATGCCCGGAGTTCCGAGAGTTGAGTGGAGAGGGTCTATAAAGCATGTGCCTAGCAGAGTGATTTCTTATTTGAAGGCTCAACGTATGGTTGAGAAAGGGTGTGAATATTATCTTGCTTTGGTGAGGGATGTTAGTAGTGAGACTCCTTCTGTGGATTCTGTTCCTGCAGTCCGTGATTTTCCAGATGTATTTCCCGCAGACCTACCAGGTATGCCACTTGACAGGGATATTGACTTTGGTATTGACCTGGTGCCAGACACTCGGCCTATCTCTATTCCACCTTACCGTATGGCACCATCGGAGTTGAAAGAATTGAAAGAGCAGCTTCAGGAACTCTTAGATAAGGGGTTTATTCGGCCTAGTGCGTCACTTTGGGGTGCACCTGTGTTGTTTGTGAAAAAGAAAGACGACTCCATGCATATGTGTATTGATTATAGGTATCTGAATAACGTTACGGTGAAAAATCGTTATCCTTTGCCTCATAATGATTACTTATTTGATCAGCTTCAGGGAGCTGAGGTGTTTTCCAAGATCGACTTGAGGTTGGGGTATCATCAGTTGAAGATTCGGGATTCCGACATTTCGAAGACTGCTTTTAGGACCAGATATGGTCATTATGAGTTTCTGGTTATGTCATTTGGGCTGACCAATGACCCAGCCACATTCATGCAAGTGATGAATAGTGTGTTCCAGCCTTACCTTGATTCGTTCGTCATTGTATTCATTGATGACATCCTGGTTTATTCTCGTAGCCAGGAAGAGCATGCTCGGCACCTGAGGGTTGTGTTACAGAGATTGAGGGAGGAGAAGCTTTATGCAAAATTCTCCAAGTGTGAGTTTTGGCTTGGTTCAGTAGCCTTCTTGGGGCACGTGGTCTCTAGTGAGGGTATCCAAGTTGATCCAAAGAAGATTGAGGCGGTGCTGAGTTGGCCCAGACCGTCCTCAGCTACTGATATTAGGAGTTTCCTTGATTTGGCGGGATATTACCGTCGCTTTGTGGGGGGATTCTTTTCTATTGCTTCACCATTGACTAGATTGACCCAGAAGGGTGCTCCATTCAGATGGTCTGACGAGTGTGAGGAGAGATTTCAGAAGCTCAAGTCAGCATTGACCACAGCTCCGGTACTAGTTTTGCCTACTGGTTCGGGTTCTTACACAGTCTATTGTGATGCTTCTAGAGTTGGCTTGGGAGCGGTATTGATGCAATACGGTAGGGTGATTGCCTACACGTCTAGACAGTTGAAGGTGCACGAGAAGAACTATCCAGTGCACGATCTTGAGTTAGCTACCATCGTTTATGCCTTAAAGATTTGGCGCCATTACTTGTATGGGGTACAGTGTGAGATTTTCACTGATCATCGTAGCTTGCAGTATCTGCTGAGCTAGAAGGATTTGAATTTGCAGTAGAGGAGATGGTTAGAGCTTCTCAAGGTTTATGATCTTACTATTTTGTATCACTCGGGAAAGGCCAATGTGGTGGCTGATGCCTTGATCGTCGAGCAGAGAGTTTGGGGAGTCTAGCCTATCTATCGGCAGCAGAGCGACCTTTAGCCCTTGATGTTCAGGCATTAGCGGGTCAGTTGGTGAGATTGGATTTGTCAGACCCTCCGCGGGTAGTAGCTAGCATAACTTCCCGGTCTTCTCTTTATGATTAGATTAGAGCTCAGCAGTATGATGACCGCCACTTGTTAGTTCTTCAAGATAGAGTTCGTCGGGGTGATGCCAGGGAAGTGACTATTGGTGATGACGGAGTTATGAGGATGCAGGGCCGTATTTGCGTGCCCAATGTGGATGGTATTCGATAGTTGATATTAGCAGAGGCCCGCAGCTCGCTGTATTCCATCCATTTGGGCGCCGCGAAGATGTATCAGGATTTGAGACAATAGTATTTGTGGAGGCGGATGAAGAGAGATATTGTTGAGTATGTAGCACGGTGTCTCAATTGCCAGCATGTCAAGTATGAGCACCAGAGACCAGGAGGATTACTTCAGAGGTTAGATATTCTGGAGTGGAAGTGGGAGAGTATCACTATGGACCTTGTAGTTGGGCTTCCGCGTACTTCGAAGGGTTTTGATTCTATTTGGGTCATTGTGAATAGATTGACCAAGTCCGCGCACTTCATTCATGTCAGCACTACTTATACTTCAGAGCAGTTAGCTGGTATTTACATTAAGGAGATTGTCCTGTTGCATAGAGTTCCAGTTTCTATTATTTATGACAGAGGTACTCAGTTCACATCTTAGTTTTGGAAGGCTGTACAGAGAGGTATGGGTACTAATATAGAGTTGAGCACTGCATTTCATCCTCAGACCGACAAGCAGTCGGAACGGACTATTCAGATTTTGGAGGATATGTTACGGGCTTGTGTGATTGATTTTGGTGGTCCATAGGATCAGTTTCTGCCACTAGCGGAGTTTGCATATAATAACAGCTACCAGTCCAGTATTCAGATGGCCCCGTATGAGGCTTTATATGGTAGGAGGTGTAGATCTCCGGTTGGTTGGTTCGAGCCTGGTGAGGCTAATTTATTAGGCATAGATTTGATTCAGGATGCGTTGGAGAAGGTGAAGTTGATTCAAGAGAGATTTCGCATGGCGCAGTCTAGGAAGAAGAGTTATGAGGACCGGAAAGTCCATGATATGTCTTTTATGGAAGGTGATAAGGTACTGCCGAAGGTATCACCCATGAAGGGTGTTATGAGGTTCGGAAGGAGAGGAAAGTTGAGTCCTCGATTTATTGGTCCTTTTGAGGTGCTCCAGAAGGTTGGAGACGTGGCTTATAGACTTTCCTTGCCACCTAGCCTATCGAGTGTCCATCCGGTATTTCATGTATTGATGCTCAAGAAATATGTTGGTGACCCGTCTCATGTGTTAGACTTCAGCACAGTTCAGCTCGAGGGTGATATGTCATACGAGGTTGAGCCAATAGCTATTTTAGCTCGCGAGGCCAGAAAGTTAAAGTCTAAGGATATAGCATTAGTGAAGGTGCAGTGGAGAGGTTATCCAGTTGAGGAGGCTACTTGGGAGATGCAAAGCAGATATCCTCACTTGTTTGAGACTCCAGGTATGTTACTAGACCTGTTCGAGGATGAACGTTTGCTTAAGAGGGGAGAATGTAACGACCCGGTCTGTCGTTACGTATAACCTGTATTATAATTACTGTTATGGACTTGTCATAGGTTGGTTATACTGTTTATGATGTGTTAGAGTGAGTAGGCTTGGAATCGGAATGGTTGTACTGGGAGTTTAGTCATTTAGTCTTTAAAAATAGCCTTAAAATGGGAAAAGTCAACTAGGAGTTCACTTATTAGTAAAAGCCCTCGGAATCCGGATTTTATAGCTCGGATAGCTTCGTTAGGTGATTTGGGACTTAGGAGTGTGTTCAGAATAATTTTGTGATGTCTGGTGTAGAATTAGGCTTGAATTGGCGAAAGTTAGTTTTTGGCGATTTCCGGTCGGTTGTGGAAAATAGGCTATCGGGGTCGGAATGAAATTCCAGAAGTTGGAACATGTTCATAGTGTCATTTTGGATATTTCTGCAAAATTTCAGGTCAATCGGAGTTGTTTTGGATAGTTTCGGCATCGTTGGTGGATTTTAGAAATTTTAAAGTTCTTAGGCTTGAATCTGATGTGATTTTGGAATCTTGATGTTAGTTTTGGGTTTCCGAGGGTGCAACTAAGTTTGAATGATCATATGTGACGTGTTAGTATGTTTGGTTGGGCTCCCGAGGGGCTTGGGATTGATTTCGGGTGGTTAACGGGCATTTTTGCCTTAAACAAATTTGTTGTTTTCTGGTGTTAGTGCAGCAGGGGTCTGTTCATCGCGATCGCGTAGAGCATTTAGGAGCCTGGTCATATTTGTGCATCCCGATCGCTGAAGTCTGGTCGCGATCGCGTGAGGTGAGGAGCTAATGCAGTGCGATCGTGTAGGCCTAGTCCGTGATCGCGTAGAGTAAGCCAAGCGCGTAGGGAGTGGGGTCAGTTGTTCTTCGCGACCACGTGAGCCAGGTTGCAATCGCGTGGGTTGAGGTTCTACTGAACCGCGATCGCGTGGGCTTTGTTGCGATTGCGGAGAGTATTTTTGGGTAGCTGAAGATTTATGAATCGCGATCGCGATGTGGGTCCCGCGATCGCAAAAAATAATTACCTGGGCAGTATTTAAATAAACCCTTCGCGACAATTAGACCTTTTAACACCATTTTTGTACGGAAAGAGAGCTCTTGAGGCAATTTTGAATAGAGGAAATCATCGTTCTTCATTGAGGTAAGAATTTTGGACACTAAAACTCGATAATATGTGATCAAGGATCAAAATACCAGTGTTTAATTCATGAAAATCAGTAGAAAAAGGTGGAGTTAGGGCTTGAGATTATGAGACCTTTAGGAGATGATTTGAGGGGTCAAACGAATTCCAATTTTAGCGTTCTTTATATGTACAGACTCGTGAGATGATAAAGAACAATTTGGTATAAAATTTGTCGAGTTCTGAGACGCGGGCCCGGGTGTCGGATTTTGGCTAAATTCGGGTTTTATGTTAAAATTGGTACTTTTCAATTGGAATTCATACTTTTACAATAATTTGATGATAAAAATATGATCTTGGTAGATTTGGAACATTCGGAAGTTGATATGAGAGGCGAGCGGGTTGCAGAGTAGCTATTCGGGCTAGTTTGAGGTAAGTAATGTCTTTAAATACTGTCCTAAGGGTATGAAACCCCGGACCTTGCATCCTTTCACGGATTTTGGAATACAAAGATTGGAACTTTGGAAATATATTCCCTATTTAGGCAACTATTGAGTTGCGAAACCGATTTTTAAGCCTATGCTTAATAGTATTGATATATTTTGATATGATATGGGCTATAAGCCATGTTTGGTGCCTAGTGCCGATCTGTTTACCCCTTGGGGGGATGATTTTACTATTTCCCTCACCTGATATGTTATGATTTTCACTTAGTCTGTTCTTGAAAATTGTTTTGACACTTAGAGTATTTTGATATTATTTCTTGAAAATGAAACACTGTTTTTTGGGTCGTGAACATGGTATATCTATGGCCTGAGGGGCATGTTGGGATTGTCTGACTGAGTGAGGTTGTAGGCCAATATTGTGAGGATGCTATGATATGAGAGATGCCTAGGGAAAATATTGTGAGTGATTTATGCCATGATGTGGCTTGTTATAGCGCTTGGGCTGTAGGAGCCCCTCCGGAGTCTGAACACACCCCCAGTGAGCGCAGGAACCTATTGAGTGCGAGTGATTGCCCGCGGGGCTGATACTGAGTGACTGTGAGGTTTCCTGATGGGCTGACACTGAGTGACTGTGAGGTTGCCTGATGGACTGATACTGAGTGATGGTGAGGTGCTGAGGGAAAATGTTATGAGAAATGATTATGGCCGAGGGGCAGATTTATGATAATTTTACTGAGTTTCTGACTACGATTCACTTCGTTTTTCAAACTTATTTTTACTTAGAGTTTTACTGAGATATATTGAAATTATACTTGTTTCAAATATTTCTAGAAAGTTGTTTTCGAACTTACGTATTTGGTGAATACTTTATGGTGACTTGGTGTTTTTACTGTTGTGTGAATTAGTGTATATGTGATGTGTGTTTCGTATTTCTCAGACTGTGATTTATTTTCATTACTACTGAGTTGGCGTACCCATTATTACTCCATGCACCCCTGTGTGCAGATCCAGGTACTAGTGCGGAGCAGTAGCCATCTTTGTTCGTTAGTAGCAGCTGTAAGGGATTTCGAGGTAGCTGTCCAGCGTTCGCAGCTTCTCCATTTCCCTTCCTTTATTAGTATTAGTATTTATTTCATAGACATTGATTAAGACATTAGCAGAGTTAGTTTTATTTCATAGATGCTCGTGACCACGTTGACTCCAGTCTTGGAAGGTTTTGTTTAGACTGTTAGATTATTATGGGGACGCAAAGACTTACTGAAATTATTTATACTCTGTTTGCTATTTGTTATTTATTATTGAAAAAATTATAATAGAACGAATGGGTAGTTATGTGATGGTTGGCTAGCCTAGTTCCACGATAGGCGCCATCACGACCTGTTAGGATTTGGGATCATGACAGAGGTGAAACCTGGGCAAGGGAGATCGTAGAAGAGGACTTAATGGCGCATATGTGCGTCCGCATAAGCGTATGCCTAGCCGCAGAAGTTGCGTATGGCGCAGAAGCGTGAGTTGGTTGGCACACCTGCGTGTGCGCAGAAGCTGGACCGCATGTGCTATATATCGAGGTTTTGGGTTCTTTTATCATATTTTGAGATATGTGACTCGGATTGAAGCAATTTTGAAGGCAAATTTCATCACAATGATTGGGGTAAGTGTTCTACACTGGATTTTGATTATATTTCGTGATTTTATCTTCATTTTTGGTAATCAGATTATGCGTTTTAAGGAGGACATTGGCGATTTTAGCCCAAAGCTTCATAGAGTGAGTTTTTGAGCTTTGAATGTCAATTCGAACTCGGAATTGAGTGAAACTAGTATGGTTGGACCCGCAATTGAATGGGTTGTCAGATTTTGTGAGTTTTGTCAGGTTCCGAGGTGCGGGCTCAGGTTTGACTTTTGGGTTGATTTTGGACTTTTGATTAAAGATTTAAACTTTATTAATCGGGTTGTTTCTTTTGGCATTATTTGATGTATTTGAGTTGCTTTTGTCTAGTTTTGAATCTTTCGAAGGTCGGTACGTGCGGGATGGCATTTTTGGAGCATCGTTTGGCTTATTTGGTATTGGATTTGGCTTGTTCGAGGTAAGTAACACTTTTAAACTTGGAGTTAAGGGTATGAACCCTAATTATACATGTTATGTGATTTTTTTGGAGGTGACGGGCGTGTGGGTGTGCACTGTAGAAATTGAGATTCGGTCCATTTCATAGAGCTGTGTAGCCGATTGACTTGTATTTTTCATGTGTTAGAGAAACTGAGTTGTGACTCATGTTAGAAATTATACCTCGGCAAATGTTGGTATTATTGGGACCCGCTGAGGTCATTCCTTCTATCAAATCATATGTTTAAATTGTAATTTCATACTAAGTCATGTTCATTCATTGCATATCATATCTCGGTCTCTGTTGCTATTTATTGATACATCATATTATCATCTTGGGTTCATTTCATGACATTGTGAGCTTGAGAGACTAGAGAGATTGAGGACTGAGTGAGGCTGAAGGCCTGATTGTGAATGATATTTATGGGATCGGGTTGCACGGCGCAGCATATTTTTATTGATTTATGCCTGGATTTGGCTTATTATAGTGCTTGAGTTGAAGGAGCCCCTCTGAAGTCTACACACCCATAGTGAACGCAGTTGATATTATATCAATAACAACAAAAACAACAAACCCAGTATGTTCCCACCAGGTGGGGTCGAGGGAGAGTAGTTTGTACGCAGACCTTACCCCTACCTAACAGGTAGAGAGGCTGCTTCCAATAGACCTTCACTTAGGAAGGGTAATAAGAAGAAGTGGATAGCAAGAAAGGAAGAAAGAGGTAAGAGAAAATAAAAAGGGAGAGATAAAGGATAAGTAGTACCAAAAAATAGCATTAAGGGATACAATACCTGAGGCGAACAAAACCACATAACGTAATAAAAATCTAAGAATATGAAGGGACAGACGTGCTACTAAGACAATCGGTGAGAAACTAAAAACTACCTACTAACCTTCTACCTTAATCCTCTACCTCCACACTCTCCTATCAAGGGTCATGTCCTCAGTAAGCTAAAACAGTGCCATGTCCTGTCTAATCACCTCTCCCCAGTACTTCTTAAGCCTACCTCGACCTCTTCTCAAACTCGCCAAGGCCAACCTCTCACACCTTCTAACAGGGGCATCAATGCATCTTCTCTTAACATGTACGAACCATCTCAGCCTCGACTCACGCATCTTGTCCTCCACGGAGGCTACTCCCACTCTGTCTCGGATAACTTCATTCTTAATCTTATCTCTCTTGGTACACCCACATATCCATCTCAACATCCTCATCTCTGCTACTTTCATCTTCTGCACGTGGGAGTTCTTGACTGGACAACACTCAGCCCTAAACAACATAACAGGTCGAACCACCACTCTATAAAACTTGCCCTTAAGTCTTGGCAACATGTTCTTATCACATAAAACACCGGAAGCGAGCCACCACTTCATCCATCCCGCTCCGATGCGATGTGCGACATATTTGTCAATCACCCCATTACCTTAGATAATAGACCTGAGATACTTAAAACTCGATCTCATGGGGATAACTTGAGCATCAAGATTTACCTCTATGTCTGCTTCATGGGTCTCGCCATAGAATTTGCACTCCAGGTATTCTGTTTTGGTTCTACTCAATTTGAAACCTTTAGACTCCAAAGTGTGTCTCCAAACCTAACTCTGCTTCGTGTCTCCTCAATCAACATTATATCATCGGCAAATAGCATGCACCAAGACACATCCCCTTGGATGTGTCGTGACAGTACATCCATCGCTAAGGCAAATAAAAATGGGCTAAGAGTCGATCCCTGGTGCAACCCCATCACCACAGGGAATTTCTCGAGTCCCCACCCACAGTCCTCACCCGAGTCTTAGCAGTTGATATTATATTGACGAATGGATTTCCCTGGGCATGAATCTTGCCTAATTATTTATATTGAGGGATAGATCTTCCCTAGGCTGGATTTTCCCTATACAGTACTGAGTGACTTAATGTCAGTTATTATAAATATATTTGGGATGGATCTTCCCAGGGCTGGATTGGCCATATACAGTATTGAGTTACTGTGCGGGAGTTGTCATTTATATTTGGGCCTGATCTACCCTGTACAGTGCCGAATGACTGAGTGTGCTGAATATTGAGCGTGACGAGTGGAAATTCGAGACAGTGAGATTAAGTACTCTGAGAGTGTGAGTACATGAGTTCATTATTGAGATGAATTATATTTGAGATGTGTACTTGAGATACAGGCATAGAGATGCATTTTATTCGTGTTATTTGACAAATGAAACATCATGTTTATTGCTGAAGGGTTTTTGGGAAAAATCACAGTTTTCAGACTTACTCATATTTTTGGTGATTTCGGCAAAAGATTTAAGTTTCACTGTTATACTTGAAAAGAAAATGTTGCGAATCGTATACGAGATGAGCATTTATTTATTGAGTTATTTCCTGTACCACCCTTATTATAATGTTATGAATTGTTGTTGATTATTGGAGTTGGACTCTGACCTTTGTCCCAGCTCTTCACTACTTTCAACCTAAGATTATGTTTGTTACTTATTATGTACATGGGTTCGGTTGTACTCACACTAAATGTTGTTGTTGCTATGTATGACAGAACCTAGCATTGAAGATGTACTTGCGTTCCAGTTACAACTGCCTCTTGTTCATGGTAGCCCTAGAGTTATAAAAAGATTTGTTTATGTACATACGGGAAGATTATGTATTTATTTCATACTAGCTTTGTAAACTCTAAATCTTAGAAGCTCAAGATATGTACTACTAGTCATGGAAAATTCTAGTATAACATTTTAGTTGTATTACCATTTCTTTTCTTAATAAATATCTTTTGAATTGGTTTATTGTTAACTAGTTACCTAGCGGGTTGGGTTAGGTGTCGTCGGTCGTGCCACCTTCTAATAATGTTAGAAGCATTACGTTGTTCAGACATTAGGGCTGCCATGTTTGAACCTGTGAATCTGTAGTCACGATGAGAGTTTAATCCCATTCCTGATGACCTTGATAACCTTTCTATAATAATGGTTGACCACGACTGGTGGTTTGATTCTGCATTGATGATCTTTAAGGTGCCAAGTAATGCTATTAATGCATGTTTGAATATGCTGGTGCCTTAATGATTCATTCCTGCAACACTATGATTATGAAACTTCTTTTTTATCTATGTGTATTTTGAAGTCAGCCCCCCTTTAGGTTTACTTTATATGTGTTCCTTATTAGGTATCAAAGTAATCGGTATTCCCTTGTATTATTTTCATTAAGAGGAAAGTATATATTTTGTGGTAAGTAATACTTTAGTATTTAGTTTGCATTGGAAGGGCCTCATTGGCATTTAAACCCATAAGGAAAACATGTCGTCACTAATTTAGGGTATTTGGGAGCAGAATTCGACTTTAGGTTGGGCTTCCCTCCCTGGCACAAGCATTGCCCTGGGCCTTGAGTCCCTTTGGAACTTTGAAGTGTCGGGGGATCCAAAGGGAGAATCGCCCTTAAGTGGGTCTCCCTCCTTAGCTCTTAATTCGTTGACGCATCCATTTCTTTAAGGGTTTAGTTTTTAATGACAACGAATGGTTTTCAATGTGAATTATTTGCTAAATAAATCCATCACATTAATATATAATTTTCTCTACCATATTAATCTTATTCTTGCTTCAGTTATCCGTTTGTGTATTTGTCATGTACATCAAAGTATGATCTGTAGTTAGAATATGCTAAATATATTGAATACGTGTCTAGTAACTTTCTTATTCTTTTAACATGTACATATGTTTGGGCCTCTGAGTTCCTGATGAACTCAGGCCCAGTTTCGGCCTTATTGCATTTCGTCGAGGAGGCCTAAGTCAGATATTCGCGTTTCTTTACTATTGGTCCTACCTTCTAGAGGCCCAATCATAGAGTCCAGTCCTCTTTCCCTCAACTCTTTATTATTTTTTGATATCTCATGAGTGTCATCGTTTATGCTAGTTTAGAATTAATGTTCATTGTATTTGTTATGTCTTTATTGTTGTTTTATTTCTCATGTATATAACACTCATATATTAGATCACATGATTTTCGTTTATTCTTTAGTATCATATAAACTTAGACTAGCCCTAAATAAGGATTTAAAAGGGAAATTATTTAGAAGTAGATCCTTAACTCACTAATCTGCCCGCAAATTATTATGTTTTTCGCTCACCTTTCTCTCCTTTAAAGATTTTTCAAATCCAAAACTTAGTAAAATAGCAGCTCTATTTCAAAAGAGGAAATAAGATCTCAACTTCATTTTCAAAAGAAAAATCAAAACTTCAAGAACTGTCGCGCTTAAGGAATTTTTGGCAAATATTCTCTTCTTTGAAAACCCTCAAAATATAAGGTAATTTTAGGTTCATTTTCTTACAAAACACCCCTTTAGAATTATATAAATAGCATCCCCCAAATCAAAATATTTTCATAACTAAATCTCCTTTATAAACGTATAAAATCTAGACCACTTATATACCGATTTTCAGACTCGTTCAATATATCTTATGTACCTCTTCATAAACTCATATCCCTTTAGGAACCCACATTCTTTCTATCAATATCATACTTAGATTACAGTAAGCAGCATTCCTTATCACTAGTCAAAGTATTTTACAAATGATTGATCCAAACTTAATCTAAATCCTATGGAGCTACCTTAGGTAGATTTAAGGGGTGCCTAACACCTCCCCCTTAGAAGAACAAGAACCCTTACCCATAATCTCATCGGTAAACAGACTAATAAAGAACATGACTTAGCAACTAAATAGGTACCATAGTATACCTGTAAATATTAGGTGGCGACTCTATTTTATCAATAATAGAGGGACCACAAGTTGAATTATGTCTTGACTAGCGAAAAATAGGGTGCAACATTGGCAACCTGAACCTTTTTAACTTCTTCTTGGTGCCTGGCATGAGCAATTTTTCCTTCCAGTAATTAAATATGACCTGCAGAAAGCTCTATCTAGTGCTGGATCATTCTTCATTATTGTTTCAAAGCAGATCTTCTTGCACAGATATCATCAAGAGCATAAAAATGGCTTGCCTAATGTAACAAATATTAAGAGCAGTTATCGAATGGTTTTATCTTCTATGGTGGACATGGTTCGACCAGCCAAAATCTTTGGTGGGATAAACAAATGCTTGTTTTACATTGATATCTCCACCAACCGAAAAAATAAATTCCATTTTCTGGAAATGCTAATCAATGATATCTCTATCCAAAGACGGATACTTCATCTAAAAAAGTTGTCTTAGGAATTTTTCATGCCTTTGGCCAGCATCACCACAGAAAACTTCATGCAATATTCTAATGTTAAAAGAAAAATCTTGGGAAGTAAGGAAAAACATTGTGTCCTGCAACCCAAGTGAATTCCACCAGCCTCGAAGAATACCTGAGAGGCGAGAAGTGAATTCTAATAGGATTACGTACTATTCTCGCTCTGCCAAATTCTTGGTCACCGTCCAAATGTAGAAATCTTGAATTCTTTGAGGCCATCTCACTTTTATATCATCTAAGGTAAAGGTTTGGAAACCAGTACCTACTTGTTTTGCTGTGGAAGAATCATATCTCCTTTCTATAATGGGCTCTCCAGTCATCCCATCTTAATCATCATCAACTTCGGAGACCTCTGGGTCCTTGGGCCGATTCACAAAAATGGGAGAAAGTTCTTCTTCTGAAGAATCTGGGGAGGAATCAGTACTTACCTCGCAACTATCCTACGTTGAAACTTCTTGGGTAGAATAATAAGTAAGCTTTAAATTTTGTTAGGTATCTTTTCTTTAAACTGAATCCACTAGGAATTGTGCCTAGAGTTGATTTTCATATATGTAAGAAAGAGTACAACAAAGGAGGGGGACATAAACCTTACTTCCAAAGGTAACGTGATGGAAAAACTGGTTATCAACATCTAACGACCAGATGGATCCTGAAGACGATGTGTAATAAGACCTAAGATGATGTTCCAATTGTCTATCAAACATTGATATCCAATTGGGTATACAAATGCAAAGTGGATTAGGCCTAAGTCAACTATATAAGCATGCACAACTAATCCGAGAGCTACTAGGTAGATGAGTGGGAAAATTTTCATCCATATACAACAAGTTCTACAACTAAAGCATATACAAGAGCTGTAGAATATCCCTAAGAAATATGACAAAAACCATGAGTATGTAGAGGAGTTTATCTTCAACTCAACTTTGGCATCGAAGTCAAAGAAAACCAAGTGTGTTGACTTATGAGAGTGACAGGAGAGAGTGAGAAAAATCTTTCTTCTAGCATCCTTAGATAACTGATGAAGAAGAAAGGCGTAGGAGCTAGGTTCGGCCCCTAGATTTGACATGTTGAAAGCTTGGACTGGTGGCATTGAACTATAGATAAAGTTGCTGTAGAAATGACATAAACTTGGAGAATAGCTGTTGTTGTTGGGGAAACTTCTGGCAGTGATAAGTAGGTGTGGGGAAGGAACAACGCTTAGGGAGTTGCTTATGTTCATGTCATGTAGTTATCCTTTAAATGTTGCCCATAGAGTACAACTTCCATTTATTGAAGATTGCTTGTGTGTGTTAAGATATAATGAGAAGCTAAAGTAAATTGATGCCCTTCCAGTAGAATGTGCATCTGAGATGCTAATACCACACACTGGAATAGTATCAATTTACTAAGCTTACTCAATGAACCTGCAAAATTGAACAAACATGTTAGCAAAGTTGGAGTTTTAGAGCTCCTAATTTTGGACATCACATTCTGCTTCCAGGTTTTTGTTGGAGCTGGGAACAGAAGATGAAAGTAAGGTGGGGTTGATTTTGTAAGTGATGAAGTTCTAGGGATTCTGTTGGTTTTAGCTTTGGGAAACTCCAATCCTTCCTGGACAAGTGCCTTCAGGTTCTTGTGTAAACTGAAGCTTGATGTCTGATTGTTGTGAGTGCTAGTAAGGTATGGTGGGGATGGTGAATTACAGTTATAGAGGGAGCTGAGACGAATAACCACAGTTGCCGGAGGGGGTAACCACAGATGCAGCTATGTGGTTTGCTGCAATGCTGGGGTGTGTGGTTAACTAGAGGGGGGTTGATTGCATTTTACTAGGGGATTGCGGCAGTGAGATATGGTGGCTTGTCCATATGTGTAGATTGCCACAGAAGAAGTTGTTGTGTTGTTCTTGATTTTGTTGGACCTGTCTGCCCTAGTCAATTGGTATGTTTTCAGGAGAATGAGCATAATAGATGTTAATACCACACCTTGAACATATACCAATTGATTAAGCATGGAGGGAATGGAGGTGATTTTGGAGGATGAGCATGGGGTACTGTTGTAAGGTTGTGTAGGTAATGAGCATGAAGGGTGTTGTTTTGAGGTTCCTGTGTGGCCAAGGTGTTGGGTAGAGCTGTGAGACTGGTATGTGCTACTGTGTTGGAAAATGGTGTACAACATAAAGTATCCTTCCTTCTCCTTATGTCCTACATCAGTGCCTTGCTGCACTTCCAGGAGAATGAACTTGAAAGCTAATACCACACTCTCAAAGAACAACAAGGTACTGGGTAGTTCATAAGAGGGAGAAACCTGCAAAAATGCAAACAATGTTAGAGGAGATTTCAAGTTCATGATGTTGTCACAGATGATGCAACATGTCATGGTGCTTTGGATTGTGGGGGAGAAGGATATGACATGAGTTGGATTGGGAAGGGATCTATGGTTAAGCATGAAATGGGAGGGGTCAGTTGTGGTGGTGGTTGCATTTGGTTGGATAGTTGGAGCAGCTTCTCTACATGTGTGTGTGCCGACCATGATCATGACTGGAAGTTGAAGCCTACTGAGATGGGGTTTGGAGTTTCTTGGTTTGTTTGTGTCTCAAAAGAAGGGGTTCCAATTCTGTCTAAATGAATTTGACCTCTTATGTGTTCAGGTAATTCATTCAGACAGTGGTAGTGTGTTATGGTAGGGAGGTAGTGACTGATTTTGGACAGTGAGTCTGCAGGGCAGTTTGCCTCTTTGTAAACATGGGAGCATGTGAAATTTTCGCACAACCTGCATAATTCTTTGATGTCTTGCAAGTTAGTGTCTAGATTCCGTGGAGTAGCTGAGGTGTGGTTAAGCCAATGAATAAAAAATGTAGAGTCAGCTTCTAGGTAAACTTTGGTGATGCCATTGGCCAGACACCACTGCATGCCCAAGGCTGCTGCTTGAGTTTTTGCGAGATTGTTGGATCCTTCACCAAGAGGACTGGCTATAGCATGTATGAAGTGGCCTTATGAATCTCTGATGATAACACCAGCACCAATCCTGCCAGGGTTGTTTAAGTCACTTTCATCACTATTAATTATAACAAAACTAGCTTCAGGTTTCAGCCAAGCCACTGAGGTAATACTAGTGTGGTACTGTAGGTTTTCAACCATTGAGAGGAGGTCAGACCAACCAAAAGGCCATGGAATATCAGGGTAGTAGTATTTGAGAAGTTGGTTGGTGTCAGAAGTGATGTAGAAAATAACCCTTGTTATTGATTAATATTTGGAGCCATATTTAGCATTGCATCCATTCTTTCAAAGATTCCAACAAACAATGATGGGAGTGGTTTCAATGAGTAAATTGTGAATTTCATTTTTACTTTTCTGAATCCACCATTTTAGAAGCAGAGGTTGTAGAGGCATAACGGTGAAAGGAAATCAAAAGGGTCCTGCGATTATTTTCCAAATAGCCTTAGCAAAGTGACCCATACTGAGGACGTGATCAACAGATTTAGTTTGGGGTTTGATGCAACAGACACATCTATTGACATTTGAAATGTGAAACTTAGCAACTCTATCATCTGTATGAAGCTTGTTCCTTAAAGATCTCCAAAGACAAAAGGACCATTTGAAGGGGATGTATTTGTGCTATGTCATCTGATTGGTATAGAGGGTAGGTCTCTTCTCTCTTACCACATTCCATGTTGAGGCAAAAGTAAATTTTCCTGATGGTGTTGCTTTCCAGATTGGTTTGTCAGGCAGGAGAGGGTTGTAGTGGATGAGAACTTATGAAATGAATTGGATCATATGAGCAGAGGCAGTGGCATTCAATTTTTGGAGATCCCAAGTTCCTGTGCTCTTGAAGTGGAAGACCTTTTTGTTGCCAGTTTTGTTGCCTTGTGGTCTATAGCTGGCTAAGTTGCCTGTGCCAAGCCAATTATCCCACCAAAAACTTGAACTTCCTGAGTGAAGTCTCCATTGTATGTGCTTCGGCTGGTTTCTTGTTAGCCATCATTCTTTTCCATGTCTTTGATTGTTCTGAGTGCCATTTTTTGGAGATGGGGTGGGATCTCTGACATTATTTGGCCTTGAGAAAGTTACTCCAAAAAGTTTCCTTTGTTCTGAAGAGCCACCATGGTTTGAACTCCATGGATTTCCAAACATCCTCAATGGTTTTAAAACAAATTCCCTCATCATTTTGGGGTTTAGAAAGCTTTTGCCAGGATGCCCAGTGGTATTTGTATTTATCATTATCCATACCCCAAAAATTATTTGCAGCAAGCTTTTCAATTTGTTTGATCACAGCTTTAGGGGGAGAGACTTTTGAGAGGAGATGGATGGGGAGAGATTGGAGAACATGTTTGATCAATGCTGCTCTTCCACCATATGAAAAAATTCTACCATGCCATCCTCTTATTCTGCTTACTACTTTGGATATGAGGGAATTGAAATGGACAATTCTCTTCCTACCAGTGTAAAGAGGACGGCCAAGGTAGGTAATTGGCGAGTCTTTTCTGGAGAAGCCAGTGATTTGATGGATTCTCCTGTTAGTATATTGGAAGAAACAGGGTGAGGTCATGAAGTGACTTTTGTTCATATTGATCAGTTGGTCAGAAGTGTCTTTATAGTATTGGAGGATATCCATGATTTTCTGAAGAAAAACTTTGCTGCCAGAAGTGAAGATTATAATGTCATCAGCAAAGCTCAAATAGGTGATTTGAGGACCTCTATGTTCCATGTAAAAGCCATTGAAAAGTTAGTCATGAGTGAGGTTGTTCAACATCTTAAAGAGGAGTTCTGCACCCAGAATGAAGAGTGCAGGGGCAAAGGGCTCTCCTTTCTTGAGACATCTGGTAGAGTGGAAGAAACCACATCTGGTGCCATTCACAATTACTGAGTACCAATTTTTTGAGAGAGTTCTCCACACCATGTCATTGATCATATCACTAACGCCTAATCTCCTCATCATGATGCAGGTAAAGGACCAGGATACTTGTTATATGCATTCGACATATCAAGTTTGATCATTACACTGGCTCTAATGTTTGGTTACTTGATTCCCTAAACAATTTCTTGGAAAAGCATAATATTTCATAGATGCTTCTTCCCTTAACAAACCCAGGCTGACTTGGAGAGATGATTCTGGGAAATATTGGTGCAAGTCTTGAGCAGATAACCTTTGAGATAATTTTGTTGATGAAGTTGCTTAAATTGATTAGCATGAATTCTGAGAGGGAGTTAGGGAATTCCACTGTGGGAAGGAGTACAATGCATGCTTGGGTCATATGTCTGGGCATAATGGCACCACAAAAGAAGGCACTGACCACATTAAGAAGGTCAATTTTAAAGATATCCCAATAGTGTTGGAAAACTTTTCCATTGTGTCCATCAGGACCAGCTGCACTTATTGGATTCATTGAGAAAACTACATCTTTGATTTCCTGCATACTGGATCTTGGGTGAGGATATCATTTCCTTTAGGGGTTACAAGAGTAGGAATGCAAGAAGTAGATCTTTCTTGATGTCACCACCAAGGTCAGTAAATAAGTTCTGAAAGTGATCACAAGCAGCCTCTCCAATGGCTTCATCATCTTGTACACATTCATCTACACTGGTTTTGATATGTGAATGTACAACTTTATTCTCCTACCTCTGATTAAGTTATGAAAGTATCTGTAGTTTGCATCACCTTCTTTGAACCATCGAAGTTGTGTTTTATTTTTCAAGATTGACTCCTCAATACTCATATGTCTGATGTACTGGCATTGAGTTCTTGTAGTTTTATTTCTATCAGATTCCAAGTTGGTCTGTACCCAGGTCTCTTCAGTTGTTCTTACTTTCTCCTCAAATTCTTTGACCTTTTGGAAAATATCACAATATTCCTGTCATGAACAAATCTCAAGGCAGAGCATAGGTCTTTAGTCTTCTAGTGAAATATCCACATGGCATTTCCTTGCATTGGCGTGTTCCAAATGGCTTGAACCAAATGCAGGAAGGTTTCATTGTTGATCCAGCAATTTAGGAAATTGAAGTATTAATTTTTGTTTACTGGTCTTACATTCATGTCCATGAGGAAGGGAGAATGGTCAGAGCCAGAAGAGGAAAGATGAGTGATGGTTGTCAGAGAAAGAAGCTAGCCAGTTATCAATCACAAGACATGTGTCCAATCTCTTCCAAACAATGGCACAAGGGCCCCTTCCATTAGACCAAGTGTAACTTGGACCATAGAATCCAAGATCAATGAAGCCATAATCTTCAATCATGTTAATCAACTCAACACTCTTATTGACTTGGTATGGAATTCCCCCAATCTCTTCTTCAATGGATGCCATAACATCAAAATCACCAATTGCACACCACGGGACATCTGTAGATATAGATTTGAGCCTTAAACTATCCCATAGTGGCCATCTAAAGGGTGGTTTACATTTGGCATAAATGACAGATATGCGAAAGGTGTCACATGCTTCTGCATGCTTTAGTTCCATTGTGACATGCTGTTCATCTGATTCAAGAACAGTGCTAGTGAATTCTTGATCCCAAAACACCCAAATTTTGTTGTTACAATTTGAGATGGCATGATGCATGGAGGGTTGGATTTTGAAGTGATTGAGGTGTGTGTCATCCAGGAGAGTTGGATTTTGAAGGAAAGGTTCTAGGACAGTAGTGAGGGAGATATTGTGGAGTTTTCTGAGGACTTTTAGTCTCTAAATGGCTCCAGAGGTCCTGATGCCTCTGACATTCCAAGTGAGTGTACTAATCATTTAAAGGAGGGAGGGTAGTTTGTGGTTTGGTGGTACACTGCTTCTTGAGGTAGCTTTTCTCCTTGTAAGCCTTGGTGAATATCTCATTTTGGATCTTTGGGAGGTTCTGTTTTCCTCCTGATCTGGTATTCCATTTACTGCAGCAATTAAGAGGTCACAATGTTGAGCCTCTTCTAATGTTCATTTCCTTCATCCTCATCTTCAAATTCACCTCTCATCTCATCCTCAGAGAGAATAGGTTTGTATTCATCTTCTAGTGGGAAATATTTGTTGAGAGGATATTCTTCAAGGACAGGTTCAAGGGAGTGCAATTGATGTTGTTGACTTTAGATCTGGGCAGGTGTGTGTTGAGGTTGTGGGACATCTGTTTGGTTAATATGAGTGTTAGGGGGAACTTTGGGGATATCTGTCTCAAATCCTATATCAAAGTCAACTTCTTTGTTGGCAAAAAAGGGTTGAAAGAGAGAGGGATTGGAGAAATGTTTTGCACTCATGGATACAGAATTACATGAGGCAAGGACATAGCTTCATTTGGTTTGGGCAATGGGGCTTTGAAATGGGTTGACAGAGTTAAAACACAGATATGTTTGTGATAGTTCATTTATATTGATACTTGCACTCTATTTCCTCGTGGCTTTTATCTTTTTCTAACTAGGTTTGTTTTCGGATTTTGGGGTTTGAATTTGGAAATCTGAGGCAGCATAGCTTTTTCCTTTGATCAATAATCTCATCTGGGCAGCATGATCCTCTTCTGAGCTGATAACCTCAAGGATCTCTTCATGATCCTCTATCTGAACCGAGTGTTGTTTCTGATTGACAAGAGTGGGAATAGTGGTATCAGGGGTTAGAAGGTCCAACCTAGGGGTATCTCCAGACCATGTAATTCTAGAGGTTTCTCCAGACCATTTACCTTTCCTCCATGAACTTAATTATTCACAACAGATAACTGGGGGCAGGGGTGTTGGGATACAGAATTCTGAGAGCCATAATTGGCAAGTAAAGCAGCAGGAGCTATTTCTTGAGAGGTAGAAGGCATACCTGCCTGTGAATTGTTCACAGTAGCTTGTTGTGTGTTTGCTTCCTGTGTTGGATGAGCAATGCTTAGCTTTGGTATGTATGCCTTGTTTACCTTGAAAATGGTAATTATAATTATATTTGATTACGCGGTTCTAAAAATATGCGATTTATTTTAATGCTAGTTGTTAGGCAGTTGATGCTAAGTGCGATAGAAGCAGATAGAGTAAAAACAGTGTGAAATCAAAAATAAGCAAACCGAGGGGCCTCAAAGCGGGGGTCCGATGCTGGCCTCAGGGGGTCCTTGAGGTCGAAGATCGGGGTTACCGTTGGAGGATCGATAAGGCGATAACAACTTTATAGCATTTGAGGTGTACTATTTATGATCAATAATGAGCTATAAATGAAGAACAATTAATGAAATGCAATGAATGTGAGTAAATGAACTAACAGAGAGACAATAAGGAGTGTTTGAGTAAAGAAGTAAAGAATGTTCTTGTTCCTTGTATTGAGTATTGTGTCCCCTTTATATAGGAGAGGGAATCCCAACATACTACATTCACATTTATTACAAAGATTTTCAATTGATTCCGCTATTTAATGTCTGAGTACTGAGTTGTACTTGTTACAGAGCTGTTTGCCTCAATCTTTGTGCCGCTTCCCTATGTCGATCCTGGGACCGTATTGCCTTGCGTCGAATGTAAGGGAGACTAGAGGTTGGACCTCGGGCCATACTTGGGATCTTATGCGAACAAGCTACCGAATGTCATAATAAACTTGAAATTGGCTTTCCCGATTTTAGTCGTACACAGATAGTTCCCGCGTTTCTTAGAGTGAAATGATAAGAAACAACCTCGATGTAAATCCTCCAGGGCCCCTTCACGATGATGTCATACTCGTGACGCAATATTAGCAGTCGATTCGAAACGTCTCATCAGATTATCTCCCTAGGAACATTGATTGCACTGCCGTTTCATTTTTTCAAAAAGGTGATGATTGCGCCGCCGGTTTATTTCCCTAGAAGTATTGATTGCGCAGTCAGTAAGGTTGTCGACCTTCTATAAATGGGGGGTTTCCTGATCCCAAACTTCATTCATCCTTACTCCAACGGCCTTCAATCTTTTTCCTTCCTCATATCCATCTCCATTTTTCTGTCTTTATAGTTCAAACCCATGTCCACAAAGTTGCTCGGTAGTGGCCTATTGAGCCTGGCCATGACTTCCTTCTCAAAATCTTCCCCCACTAAGCGGGGTTATATTGGGTTGTTGTTGTAGTTATTTTTGTTGTTGTTGATGTTGTCGCCCGAGGAAATGAGAGAAGGGCATCGAGTGCCTTCCGTGTCGGAAGGTACGGAATAATTATACTGCTACTCATCTCTCTTAACTTCAACCGAGTGTGGAACTTCACTCTCCTTACCTTTCGTGAGGTGAGGAGGCAATATCCACTAGCTTTTGCATCCCACACCGGTCCAATGTCTCAAGAAGTGGCTTCACAATAGTGGTGATGGCGAGCCCACCAAGAGCGGAATCTTTTAGGAAGCGGAGGAACATGTTTCCCGCCTATTGCTGCTTCGAAAAAGGAGGTCCCAAAGATGTTGCTTAAGAAGGTCGGAACGAGGTCCCTCAAGAAGAGATTATCGAGGATGTGTCCCCGGAAGGCATGCCCTTGCCATTAGATTAGGCTTTTGGCTGTTGTTTTCACGCTTCTTTGTTGTTATGTAAAGATCCCTTGTGGGCTTTGTAAATATCTCCTATTAATATAAGAGCTACCTTATTTTTCCTTTGATCTTATGCTTAATTTTATTCAGCCTTTGCTTGTAGAAACTTGCGTGTATGGTTCTGATGATTAGCCCGTATATCGGACCTGCGGTATGACCAATACCATGCTTCTTAAGGTTTCGGGCTACCCCTACGGCCCAGTTAGGACCGCTTCTATACGAACTATGGTTTACGGTACTTCTAACTTCGGTTCGGGTGAGAAGTAGGTCTCGGCTTCTTTGTAGAAATGACGGCCCATCGATAACCCTTGAGTGAACACTTTCCCTAACTTAGGCAGCCTAGGGGATTCTGAGGACAATCCCAGAGTAAGTATTTACTTGAATTTGTGAAGCCTTCGGTCGTGGAGGGTCGAGCATAGATTTGCCCGAGCTCGAAATAGAGATGGACCAGAGGCTTAATAAATAATCTTCGAATGAGGACCTTATCGGGACCGGATAGTCTTCGGGCTTTATAATCGAGCGTCCGCACAAACTTCGAGGGTAGGGATAGCCCTAAGGCTTTGCACGTTCTCCTCGAGTGAGGAACTTGTTCGAATTTAGGCAGCCATTAAGCCTGGTTATAGATTGTGTTCATATATGTTGCCTCATTCGTGTGAGTTATGGACGTAAATTTTGTAAATGTGCTCCTCTGACTCTCCGTCAACATTTACGCTCTGCCACTGCGACAGGCCATAGCGCCGATTTGTCATCGGCCTGAGGTTTGTCTTCCGGAATGGACCTTTTGGGTCCTTGTTTTGGCCAAATGATTTTTTGATGATCAACGATCGATCGCTTGGGGTTTATTCCCCGAGTCAGGTCTCGACTTGAAAAAGTTTTTGACCTTTAGGTCTCAAAGTCGGCCTTTGAAGATCTCCGTGCTGGCTTCCAAGATTCTTTCGTGTTGGCCTTTGGGTGTCTTTAAGTATGGGGTTAATGTGGCCTTTTAATTGGCCTATAGGCCTTTTGAGGTTAGCCCGGAGGCTCTTGTGTGCCTGCCCTTAGATTTTTCTAGTTAATCATCTAGAGTTCAGTCTTCGAGCTGAGCTACGACTCGAGCTTATTGACCCTTCAAGTTTCGAATTAGCCCGGAGGCCTTTTAAGCTGGCTTCAAGGCTCTTACGCATTTTTAGTTGACCGTTTCAGGCTCATCCCCCGAGTCAGGTCACGGCTTGGGCTCATCAACCCTTTAGGTTTTGAATTAGCCCGTAGGCTTTTTGCGCTGGCTTTAAGGCTCTTACGCAACTTTAGTTATCCACTTTGGGCTCAGTCCCCGAGCCGCGTTACGGCTTGGGATCATCGACCCTTTAGGTTTTAAATTAGCCCGTAGGCTTTTCGCGCTGGCTTCAAGGCTCTTATGCGACTTTAGTTAACCATTTTGGGCTTAGTCCCCGAGCCGGGTCACGGCTCGGGCTCATCGACCCTTTATGTTTTGAATTAGCCCGAAGGCTTTTTGCATTGGCTTCAAGGCTCTTACGCGACTTTAGTTAACCATTTTGGGCTCAATCCTCGAAACGGGTCACAGCTCGGGCTCATCGACCCTTTAGGTTTTGAATTAGCCCGAAGGCTTTTTGCGCTGGCTTCAAGGCTCTTACGCGACTTTAGTATGGATATGTTTTACCTCGTTAATTCCCTAGATATTTTGCGTTCGTCCGACTCTTCAACGGTTTGATAAGAACCTCGATTACGAGCCGTCATCTGACGATAGGTGAGCACCTCAGAAAGTTTTTCCCTATGGATGAACTTGTTTCAAAGCCCTTTCATTTTTAGAGCTGACATGAAAATGATCGAAGCTCTTTTATTTGGGCCTAGGGTAGCATGATTTAGCCGGTTCTTTTCGAAATAACTTCGAAGGATTTGATTTCATCGCAAAAGTCGGTCGTCCCCAAGTCACGTTAGTTTGGCTATAGCCTACCGACCGAAGTCGTTTGTGTTTGTTCGTAGCCTTTAGTCCCCAGTATCGTACCCTCGACGTCTATATTCGAGGGTATGCCTTTTAGGGGTCTTACAAGTTCGAATACATAGCCTTGGCTTTAAAGTCGGGATTGTGCCTTGTTATTTGGATACGCCCATTTGGGGCCTATCAATCTAGGTCATGTCCGCAGGATTTATAACTTTGAACCTGTCCGAGGTTACCCTCTTGGGATCTTACGGCCTCGGATCTTGACAACTTGAATGTTAATGATAGTAGTTTCTTGGATTTGCAAAGTGTTTTGATGGTAAAGTATTTCTTTGATTGTTTGATACAAGTATACATGTTTCCGTCGTCGAGGGTTCGATCCTTCTATGCGGACATAGTTCGTTCGACCGTTTGGCTCGGTACACTATTTTCCTATCGGAACCCTCTTCGACTTACTTTGATTTGTTTTGAAAGGGCGACCTCCCGGGGAAATGTCCTCCAGCTTTTGAGGTTGCTTTGACAGAAGCCTTGAATGTTTGTTTAAGTTCTTCCTGACGAACGCATAGATGTTGCCTCGTTAAAAACCTTGCCGGTAAAACCCCTTTTTAAGGGGTAAAACCCGGTCGAACGAAAAGAGTGCAACGCGTCTGACGATCCAGGGGCCCTTTGAAGCTGACGGATGTTCTGGCGTCTTCTGTCGAATATCTATAGGAGATTAGCTTGGGGAAAATGAAAAGAAACAGGGTCATAAATTTACCTTAGCAGTAGTAGTGTTTGAGCATGGATATGTTCCAATTGCTCGGGAGTTGCTCGCCTTCCATGGTATTGAGCTTGTAAGATCCTTTTCCAATCACTCCGAGTACATGGTACGACCCTTCCCAGCTCGAGCCTAGCTTTCCCTCATTAGGGTTTCGAGTGTTTAAAGTGACCTTTCTAAGTACTAAGTCCCCGGATACAAAGTGTCAGAGGTTTTCTCTCCTGTTATAATACCTCTCGATCCTTTGTTTCTGCGCAGCCATCCGGACCAGTGAAGCCTCTCGTTTCTCATCAAGTAGTTCGAGGGCTGCAATCATGGCCTCGTTGTTTGAATCCTCCGTAGCATGCCGGAACCTGGCACTCGGTTCCCCCACTTCGACCGGTAGTAAAGCTTCGACCCATATACCAGAGAGAACGGTGTCTCCCCCGTGCTTGATTTGGTAGTGGTTCGATATGCCCATATGACCTCGGGCAGCATTTCCCTCCTTCTGCCTTTTGCGCTATCTAACTTCTTCTTCAAGTTCTGAATGATGGTTTTGTTTGTGGATTCAGCTTGGCAGTTGGCGCATAGGTGGTAGGGCGTCGATAGGATCCTCTTGATATTATGGTCCTCGAGGAACTTCGTTACTTTGCCCCCGATGAACTGCTTTCCATTACCGCAGTTTATCTCGGAGGGGATTCCGAATTGGCATAGGATATGGTCCCATATGAAGTTAATGACTTCCTTTTCTCTTATCTTCTCGAAGGCCTGCGCTTCCACCCATTTCGAGAAATATTCAGTCATAACTAGAACAAAACTAGCTTTACCTGGTGCCGTTGCTAGTGGTCTGAAGATGTCCATCCCCCATTTCATGAACGGCCACGGTGACAGGACTGAATGTAGTTGTTCGCCAGGTTAGTGGATCATGGGCGCGAACCTTCGACATTTGTCGCATTTTCAAAAAAATTCCCTGGTGTCTTTTTCCATGTTGTCCCAATAATAACCTGCTTTGCTCACTTTTCAGACTAAGGAGTCAGCGCCAGAGTGGTTCCGGCAGGTACCTTTGTGGATTTCCCGAAGCACATATTTCGTGTCACCCGGTCCCAGGAATACCGCTAGGGTCCCATCGAAGGTCCTCCTATATAGGGTGTTGTTTTCGTCAAGCGAGAATTGGGTTGCCTTGGTCCGTAAGGCCCTAGATTCTTTCGGATCTGCGGGTAGTTTCCCATCTCTCAAATAATTGATGTATTTGTTCCTCCAATCCCATGTCAAGCTGGTGGAGTTGATCTCGGCATGGCCTTCTTCGATCACGGATTTGGTTAACTGGACAACAACTCCATAGAGTATATCATCTTCTTCGATGGACGACCCTGGATTTGCGAGGGCGTCGGCCTCGCTATTCTGATCTCGAGGTACGTGGTTTAAGTTCCATTCCTTGAAGTGGTGCAGCGTGACTAGAGTCTTGTCAAGGTACCTCTGCATTCTGTCTTCTCGTACCTCAAAGCTCCCATTCACCTGGTTAACCACTAGAAGAGAATCACATTTGGCCTCGATGAATTCGGCCCCGAGGCTTTTGGCCAGTTCCAGACCTGCAATCATAGCCTCATACTCGACTTCATTGTTAGTCAATTTTGCAGCATTTATAAATTGTCTGATCATGACGCCCCTAGGCGGTTTTAGAACTATGCCGAGTCTGGACCCTTTCACATTGGAAACACCATCAGTAAACAGGGTCCATACCCCAGAAGTTGTACCCGTTTTTAATAGTAGTTCCTTTTCTACTTCGAGCACTAGGGCGGGCGTGAAGTTGCCTACAAAATCTCCCAAAATCTGGGATTTGATAGCCGTTTGAGGCTGATATTCGATAACATACCCTCCGAGTTCGATGGCCCACTTGTCCAATCGGCCCAACAACTCGGGTTTATGCAATATGTTCTGAAGCGGGTACGTCGTTAAGACGCAAATAAGATGGCATTGAAAATAAGGTTTTAATTTTTGAGACGCGCTAATTAGAGCAAGGGCTAATTTTTCCCGAAGGGGATATCTGGGTTTGGCATCGACAGGGAATTAAGTACCTTGTTCCTCCCGAACCAGCACACCGCTTACTGTTACCTCTGACACGGCCAAGTATAGGTACAAGGTTTCATCCTCCTTTGGGGTGTGGAGCAAAGGTGGGCTCGACAGATACCGCTTCAACTCTTCCAAGGCATTCTGGTCCATTCGAAGCTATTTTTTCTTCTTGAGCAAGGAGAAGAAATGATGACTCTTATCTGACGATCTTGATATGAATCGTCCCAAGGCCTCTATCCGCACGGTCAGCCATTGCATGGCCTTCACGTTATTAACCACCGTGGTCTCCTCGATGACTTTGATTTTGTCGGGATTGATTTCGATCCCCCTGTTTGACACCATGAATCCTAGAAATTTTCCCGATCCTACTCCGAAGGCACATTTATCGAGATTGAGCTTCATGTTATAGCTTTTGAGAATATCGAATGTCTCCTGTAAATAGGTTAGATGATCCTCTACGTGCAGGGACTTAACTAGCATATCGTCAATATATACTTCCATGATCATGCCTATTTGGTATTCAAACATTTTATTAACTAACCGTTGGTATGTGGCTCCAGCGTTTTTCAGCCCGAAGGGCATGACGTTGTAGCAATACGTACCGTACTTCGTGATGAACGAAGTTTTTTCCCTGTCCTCGGGGTTCATTTGAATCTTATTGTACCCCGAGTAAGCATCAAAGAAGGTCAAGGTCTTGTGCCCGGCCGTGGCATCGATTAGACAGTCGATGTTAGGCACCGGGAATGAATCATTAGGGCACACCCTATTTAAGTCCTTGTAATCCACAAATATTCTTAATTTATTCCTCTTCTTAGGGACTACCATCACATTGGCCAGCCAATCGGGGTATTTTACTTCCCTAATAGAACCTATTTTTAGGAGTTTTGTTACCTCATCTTTGGTGACTGCGTGTTTTACCTCGGATTGAGGCCTCCTTTTTTGCTTTACTGGTTTTAACCTAGGGTTGACGCTTAGCCTATGGGTGGTTATTTCGGGCAGAATTCCTGTCATGTCTAAATGGGACCAAGCGAAGCAATCAATGTTATGTGTAAGGATTTGAATAAAAATTTCCTGAGTTTGATGGTTAACCTCGTTCCCGGGTATACCTTTCGATCCTGAGAATGTTCGACCAAGACTGCCTGCTCTAGCTCTTCGATTGTTGACTCAGTTGCATCCGATTCCTTGGGGGCTACGAAGGTGCGGGGGGTGAGAAAATCTTCCTCGTCATCCTCGGGGGTCACTTTTCCCTCTGGTTCCTCCGAGGCGGGGCGCATAGGCGCTGGTGGATCATTGTGAATAGCGAACATCTCTCTGGACGCATGTTGTTCTCCATATACCATCTTTATACCATCTTCCATTGGAAACTTCATCATTTGGTGGAAAGTTGACGGCACTTCCCTCATGTTGTGTATCCATGACCTTCCAAGCAATGCGTTGTACCTTATGTCTCCTTCGATGACATAGAACTTGGTGTTTTGGATTGTCCCGGATACGCTTACCAGGAGGGTAATCTCCCCTTTTGTTGTCTCATCGACCATGTTGAATCCATTGAGGGTTAATGAGGGAGGTATGACTCGGCCGAGCATCCCGAGTTGTTCCACTACTTCCGACCTGATTACGTTGGCCGAACTACTTGGATACACAAGTACGCGTTTAATTTGAACGTTATTCAAGAGGAAGGAAATTACCAGCGCATCATTATGTGGGTAAGGCGGGATCTCGAGATCCTCGTTGTTGAATGTAAGAATATCTACGGGTACATGGCTCCGAATCTGCTCTGCTGCTGCAGCTGATACTTTCGCCTGCTTAATCACAGGCCCCTGAGGGATATCGTTTCCCCCGACGATCATATACACGGAATGCTGGAGCTTTCTTGCTCCATTTTTTTGAGTTGTTGCTCCTCCTTGGGGAAGATTTATGGTTCAGATGTTGACGAACTCTTGCAGGTATCCTTTGCTGGCTAATCGGATTGCTTCCTTTTGGAGTTGTCTGCAATCCTTGGTTCTTTGGCCATGGGTACCGTGGAACTCGCATGTTAGGTTAGGGTCCCTCTGCGAAATGTCTGTCAGTACGGGTTTTGGCCATCTGGTTTCTTTGATCCTACTCATGGCTGATACAATGTCCGAAACGTTTTTCCCGAAGTTGTATTGGGTCGATTGGGATACCTTTGCTGGCTCTGTGTGCCCACCGTACCTAGCTTTGTCTGCCACCCTACTTCGGTCTGTCTTTGGATTGTCTTGGGTTGCGTTGCTCCTCACGACGCTCCTTCAATTCTCGATGTAGGGTCGATGCCTTTCCCCCGTGGCTCTCGCTTTCTCTCAGGGAGCCTTGCCTTTATTCTCCTGGTGAGGTCTTCGAGTATTCTTACGACGGTGGGATCAGTTGTCGGTCCTTTATTCCTTGACCTTTATGGTACCGGTCGGGTTGGGGGGCTGTCGCTGATGCTGGCACACCTGAGATTTTTGGATGGTTTTGCAGCTGAGTATTCATTGCTTGTTGTGCCTGGAGCATTTCGAATATCATTTGGAGATTGTCCCCTCCTTTCCTTTGAGCGGTAGTTTCCCGCTCTCCTTGTTGGCCTTCTCGGTGCGTGGTCCTGTCAATATGAGTATTGACATCGTTGTGCTGGCTATTATTTGAGTCCGTGTCCTTAGGGGTTGGCTCTGTTGTGCAACCAGGGTTTCGCGGCGGTACACCAGCGTTCGGGATGGCTACATCATTCTCTTCAAAGTCCCGAAAGCTGCTATTTTCGTATGCATTCGTTGAGCCAAATATTTTAACTTGAAATCAAGGGTTCTTGGAAAAGAAAAAGTGTGAAAGATAACTTGCATTTTTCGGCGAACCAACACTAAAACAATCACTATTATTTTTAGCCCCACGGTGGGCGCCAAACTATTTACCTTGAAAATGGTAATTACAATTATATTTGATTATGCGGTTCACAAAATATGTGATTTATTTTAATGCTAGTTGTTAGGAAATTGATGCTAAGTGTGATAGAAGCAGATAGATAAAAACCAATGTGAAATCAAAAATAAGCAAACCGAGGGGCCTCAAATCGGGGTTCCGATGCTGGCCTCGGGGGGTCCTTGAGGTCGAAGCTCGGGGTTACCATTGGAGGATCGATAAGGCGATAAAGACTTTATAGGCTTTGAGGTGTAATATTTATGATCAATAATGAGCTATAAATGAAGAACAATTAATGAAATGCAATGAATGTGAGTAAATGAGCTAACAGAGAGAAAATAAGGAGTGTTTGAGTAAAAAAGTAGAGAATGTTCTTATTCCTTGTATTAAGTATTGTGTCCCTTCACAAAATTACAAGGTTCCCATTTATATAGGAGGGGGGAATCCCAACATAGTACATTCACATTTATTACAAAGATTTGCAATTGATTTCGCTATTTAATGTCTGAGTACCGAGTTGTACTTTGTTACAGAGTTGTTTGCCTCAATCTTCATGTCGCTTCCGTATGTCAATCCTGGGCCCGTATTGCATTGGGTCGAACGTAAAGGAGACTCGAGGTCGGACCTCGGTCCATACTTGGGATCTTATGCGAACAAGCTACTGAATGTCATAATAAACTTGAAATTGGACTTCCCAATTTTAGTCGTACACATGCCTGATTCTGTTTCTTGTTTTGTGAAGTATTTTTTAATTTCTTCTTCTTTTGTGTTTGCCATTTTTCTTTTGATGATTTAGTATCTGCATTTTGACGGTCAGCCTGGTTTTGGTGTTCCTTTTCTTGTTGGTTCCTCTTTGGCTCAGAAGTTTCTGGCTTCTGGTTATCAACTTTTGTCCTCCCATTGGTTGTTTGGGGGTTCCTGCATCTTCTTTGGTGTTTCCCTTGTTAGTTGTCGTATTCACAATAACTGCAACAGTTTCTTCCTCTTTTCTTTTTTGAATTTCCTCATCTATTTCTTGGCTTCATATTTGAGAGCAGAGTGTCCCTGGTGTCTGCAGTAGTTGCGGTATTCAGGTATGGTATCATACTACACTTCTAGCCATTCACCATCACCATTTTCATCTTGTTCTTCATCATATCCAAGCCAAACATGGTGAAGTCTTTTGTTTGTAAGATCAATCTGCATTTTTACTTTAGCAAAACTCCCTCTAGTTTTTTGGAATGAGGTTAAGTCCAAGAATAGATCTTTTCCGATTAGAGATAGTAGAGGTGCTAAGATCTCCATGTAGTATAGATGCCAGCGTAGTTCAGGAATAACCACCCATATAGGAACAATGGGGGAATCCTCATTAGGATGGAATGCAAGGGTCCAGTCTTCCAGCTTCATCATCTGACCTTGAATATACACATATTGTTTACCCCAAACAGTTGCATGATCACATTTATTGTCCAAGTCAATATACACAGTTCTAGCATCGAAGTGTGCTATCGTGACTCCTCCCTTGAGTTCAGTTTGGGCAATGAAGCTTCTCCTTATTACTTCCATTCTTGGCATAGTATTCAGGAATTTGCCAACCACAATAAATTTGCACCTATCAGCAAAGTTGATCATGCAGTCATCCCTCTTGAAAATCGCAACAGGTTGACCTTGCTTGGTGGTTATTTTTGGAGGGGTAAATTCAATTGGTTCAAGTTGAGCTTCCTGCCTAGCTCTCATTCTAGTTGCATTGGAATGAGTAATTGTGGGAGGTGGATGTGGGGGGTAGCTGGTAGATGGTTTTGCTTTGGGCATTTGTGGATTGGCATTGGTGATGATGGGACTCTTTTGATTTGGTTGAAAGTTAGTGGTTCCTTTTTGAGTTATTTATCTTATCAAAATTGGTTGAAACCTTAAGAGGGGGATTTATAAGACCTGTGTGAATTACCTGGGATTGATTTTGGGGCTGTGGGAGAGCTTGAACATCAGGAGCTTTCTGCTGCACAGTTGAGGGAGCCACAATTTGATCATCAATTTTTGGGGTTTGTTCTTGCAAATTCTTTTGATGATCACTTTCCTGAGTATCATGTGAAGCTTGAGGATTTCTTCTATCACCTAATTGGGTATCAGAAGTGGCTTTGGAATTTTGTCGAATAGTTGGTGAGCTTGACTACACTAAATCCCCTTTTTGCAATGTTGTGGAAACTGGCTCAATGAAAATTTTGTTTTATGGGTGGGAAATAATCTCTTGGTGCTAGGAGTCATTTGGCATTGGTTTTAGGGTAATTGATTTACTAGAGCACCATGCCCGGCCAACTAATGAAGGCCTGGACTGCAAAATTGATCATGGTGATCAATTGCCATGTTAGACTGATTTGACACTTGGCATACATGTTCTTTAGGTGTCGTAGAAGGTTTTCCAATCAGTGGTGGTGGACAATTTGGCCCAAAAGTGGAGACTGCATTTTGTTGAACACCTGGTGGGTTCAAACTGTCTGTGGACTTCGATTGTAAAATTGAAGCAATTGGTTGACACCCATGTGCAATTGGAGCTTCCAACGTGTTCTCCTCATCAATACGAGCAAATGGTACCCATTTTGTTCATTTTGGACATCTAGAACTCTGTCTCCGGCCACTTCAATGTCAACGGCGATTTGCAGAAGGTCGGAGGTGATGATTTTGATAGCGGAATCGGTTGAAATTTTGTGGGTAGGTGCGCCTTGAGGTGGGGAACAATCTATATGGTGTGTAATTTCATTTTTAGACCATATATTTGGCTTGGGAAATTTTTTAAGCTCCCAGGCGATTCACTGCTATAGTGATCACAGCGTCGTTTTGAAGCTCTGTAGCAATTGGCAAGGAGTTTTTGGATGATTCTTGTTGGGGTGGATGCGCCTTAAGTAGGGGGGATCTTTTGGGACCGGCCCGGTGGTTCACGGAGCAGTGGTCATAAAGGCTTGACTCTGTTACTGTAGCGGGCAGTCTCCTCTCTAGAGTTCACCTTGCTTTTAAAAATAGTTTTTTGGCTGGTATCTGACCCATAAGATATTACCTCTTCTAAATAACTTTGTGGTTGGGAAACATAGAGCCTAGGGGTTTGGAGGGTAGAGATCATGAGGTTCTCATGGTTGGCATATTTTGAGCTTTCTCCTACCTCTCTCTTATTTTTTTAGCGTCTTTGGGCTGCAAGTGCATCTTTTCATTCCCAAACTAACTTAGCAAAGTCAAATTCAGGTCTTCAATAGTATGAGCAAATGGGTTATGAGAAGCTATAAGGATTTTTCTTTGGTGAGAGGAAAATTTAGAAAAATGATAATCTAGCTGAGGAGGGGAATAGCTTTGGGATGAAAATGTACTTGTGGGAGGAAGAGAAGTGACCTGGGGACTTCTGGGTTTTTGGGGCATAAAGTGATCACCTTTCAAAAGGAGTATTTTTTTTCTCTTAGGGACACCATCTCTTTCGGTTGCTGCTGGAAGAAATTGAAAAGAGATATACCCGGCGGACAGATATCGTACTGCAATCTTGCTAACCTGTGTTACAAGGCTTTGATTCTTTCATGATGGGAAGACTTCTCTACAACTTGTTCTACCTTCTTCTCAATATTTTCCACTCTGCTAAGAATTTTGTTCTGACTTGAAGATGAGCCCACAACTAGGGGTGATTTGCTTAGCACCTTTCTGTGGCAGTTTTGGCCATTCTTAAGGGTTATAGCTGACAAGGTATTTCATACTTACCTAGGCGACTGAGAGAGTCAACTGATGGGTCGCCTCTTTCATACATTACTTGAAGGCATCCTGCAGATGATTTGCACTTTTTTCTTTCTAGCCTTCTTCTTTTTCTTTTCGGGTACTCAGCTCTATTGTTACTCTCTTATGTTAACTCAAAATGGTGATCCTTTCAAATTGTCTAACGAGTATGAGGAGAGATTTCAAAAGCTCAAGAATGCTTTGACTATAGTTCCAATTTTGGTATTGCCCTCTAGATCAGGGATGTCTACTGTCTATTGTGATGCTTTTCATGTTGGCCTTAGGTGTACTTTGATGGAGGACGATAGGGCGATTTCCTATGCATCGCGCCAACTGAAGCCCATGAGAGGAACTAGGTCCATACTATGGAATTGGCAACTATTGTTCACGCACTTAAGGTTTAGAGGCACTACTTTTATGGCGTGTCTTGTGAGTTTTACATTGATCATATGTGTCTTCATCATCTATTTAAATAGAAGAATTTGAATTTGAGGAAGCGGAGGTGGTTGGAGTTATTGAATAATTATATATCACTATCTTGTATTATCTAGGTGAAAAAATGTGATAGCAGATGCCTTGAGTAAGAAGGCAGAAAGCATGGGGAGTTTGACATTTATTGCATATATGAAGAGTCCTTTGGATACAGATGTTCGGGCTTTAACCATTAAATTTGTGAGATTTGATATTTTTGAGTCTACTAGAGTTCTTGCTTGCATTGTTGCACAATTCTCTTTGTTTAAGTGTATCAAGGCTCGCGGCATTATGATCTACACTTGTTGGTACTTAAGGACACCATGCAGCGAGATGGTTCTACGAAGGTGGTTAATAGGGATGATGTCGTTGTGCGACTTCAAGGTCGATTTTTTGTTCCTAATGTTGATGGTTTGATAGAGTTAATTCATGAAGAGGCTCACATTTTGCGGTATTCTATTCACCCGGGTGCTACGAATATATATCATGATTAAAAGCAGCATTATTGGTGGAGAATTATGAAGAACATTGTTGGGCATGTTTCACGGTGATTGAATCGTCAACAAGTCAAGTATGAGCATCAGATATTATGTGGCTTACATCAAAAGATTGATATACTGGAGTGGAAGTGGGGCGCGCATTACTATTGATTTGTGGTAGGTTTGCCACGGACTTTGAGGAAGTTTGATGTTATTTGGGTCATTATCGATCAGTTGACCAAGTCAGTGCATTTCATTCCAATTATGACCTCTTACACTTCACAAAAGTTGGCTCAGATCTACATCAGATAGATTGTTCACTTGCAGGGTGGACCTATCTCTATCATTTCGAAATGTGGCACTTAATTTACATTTCACTTTTGGAGGGTTGTACTGAGTGAGATGGGCACGCAGGTGGAGCTAGGCACTGCACTTCACCCTCAGAAGGATGGGTAGTCCGAGTGGAATATTCAGATCCTTGAGGATATGTTGAGAGTATCCATTATTGATTTTGGAGGCTAGTGTGATCAGTTTCTACCAATAGCGGAGACTTACTACATCATTAAAGACCTACCTATATATCCAGATGGCTCTAATGAGGCTTTATATGGGAGGTATTGTCGTTCTCCGATTGGTTGGTTTGAGCCCGGTGAGGTTGTGTTGTTAGGCAAAAATTTGATATGTGATACTTTGGAGAAGGTGAAGCTGGTTCTAGAGAGGTTTCGCACAGCTCAGTCCAGGCAGAAGAGTTATATGGACAAGAAGATTTGTGATGTGGCATTTATGGAAGGTGAGAAGGTTCTTCCTAGAGTTTCACCTGTGAAGGGCATGATAATGTTTGAAAAAAAGGTCAAGCTGAGCCCGAGGTTTATTGGTCCGAGGTATTGGCGAGGTTTCTTATAGACTTCCTTTGCCTCCTAGCCTTTCAGGAGTTCATTCGATGTTTTATGTTTCTATACTTTAGAAGTATCATGAAGACAAGTCGCATGCTTTGGATTTTAGCATAGTGTAGTTAGATAAGAATCTGGCTTATGAAGAGCTGGTGACCGTTTTAGCATAGTGTAGTCCGCTAGATGAGAATCTGGCCCATGTATGCGACCACTATGCGGTCCACATTCTCGTTATGCGATCGCATAGTGTGTCGCATAACACCCCTCCCAAAAATCAAAGGCAATAATGCGACAGCTATGCGGTCTGCAGAACCGAAATGCGATCGCAGATTGGACCACATAGTTGTCCTTCAGTTGGGCAGTGATTCTTTAACTCCTGGGGGTACTTTTTGTTCAAATTAGGTCTGTTTTAGGAATTTCCACAATAAAAACAACTCGGGGACTCGTTCGGGCATTATTTTAAGAAAGAAATTTTACGGGTGTTTACATCCCCCC
>ML277919.1:48185-63484 GCA_005239495.1 Nicotiana undulata
CCAGAGTTTCCTTTGTAATTAGGCCTATCTACCTGTCTGAGAGCCCCCGAAACACATTTCCAAGCACTATTACACAATTTTAACCATTCAATAGCTCACACACCAAGTTGTTACCTCAACAATTTACAAGTATTTGGTCACTTTATCAACTACACATAACTCATTCTTCTTACCTCACAATTGCACCTGATTCAATCAGTGTGACATATTTGCACATAACTTTGGGCCATTTCAGTGCGCCCCATACAGTTCAATCACCTCGATAGATCATAGACAATTCAATTAACCATTACCAATCTACACTACCATTAATCACTTACTTAGCACATTTGTTTCACAAAACTTTTATTTGCTTTAAAGGGTTGCACACCACCCATTTAATAACCTCATATACAGTTTTAGCATGCATTGGAAAGTTAACACAATAATGCAATTAAGGAAAATCGGGTGTCTTTGCACGAATCAGAATACAACATCAAATTGCCTTGGGACAATAATTCGCACGATCACTACTAGACTTGTTCAAACATATGGGGATGTTTTTCTCTCATTTCTTTCTCTGCTTCCCACGTGGCTTCCTCGACTCGTTGACTTCGCCACAACACTTTAACAGAAGCAATCTCTTTGTTTCTCAATTTACGGACTTGCCTATCAAGAATAGCAACCGGAGCCTCTTTATATTATAACTCTTCATTAACCTCAATAGTCCCAATTGGCACGATGGCGGATAGATCTCCAACCACTTTCTTCAACATAGACACATGGAACACTGGGTTCACTAATGACATTTCATGGGGCAATTCCAGCCTATAAGCCACCCGTCTTATCCTTTGAGCGATCCGATATGGCCCGATGTACCCAGGGCTCAACTTCCCTTTCTTCCCAAACCGCATCACTCCCTTCATGGGAGACACCTTCAAGAACAACCAATCATCTACCTTGAACTCCAATTCTCTTCGAATAACATCCGCATAGGATTTCTGATGACTCTGAGCGGTTTTCATCCTCACCTGAATGACTCTAACTTTTTCCATAGCTTGGTGCACAAGATCTGGCCCTAACAATTCCGCCTCACCAGTTTCAAACCATCCAATCGGTGATCTACACCTTCTTCCGTACAATGCCTCAAATGGGGCCATCTGAATACTAGCATGGAAGTTGTTATTATAAGCAAACTCGACAAGCAGAAAATCATCATCCCAATTACCCTTGAAGTCTAAAACACAAGCCTGTAGCATATCTTCAAGCGTCTGAATAGTCCGCTCTGCCTGACCGTCAGTCTGTGGATGGAAAGTCATGCTGCGATTTAACTGAGTACCCAAACCTTGCTGAAATTTCTGCCAAAAATTAGCTGTGAACTGGGCCCCTCGATATGAGATAATAGAAACTGGAGTGCCATGAAGTCTAACTATCTCCTTGATGTACAATTGAGCATACTGTTCCGCTGTGTCGGTGGACTTGACTGGCAAAAAGTGGGCTGATTTGGTGAGTCGATCCACTATCACCCAAATTGAGTCGAACCTGCGTTGAGTGCAAGGTAACCCTACCATGAAATCCATATTGATCATCTCCCATTTTCACGTCGGTATTTCCAAAAGTTGAGTTAATCCATCGGGCCGCTGATGCTCGGCCTTCACCTGCTGGCAATTCGGACATCTAGACACAAAGTCCGCCATACCCCTCTTCATACCGCTCCACCAATAAATTTCCCGGAGATCATGATACATCTTCGTAGAACCTGGGTGCACAGAATACCTGGAGCTATGAGCCTCCGCCATTACCCTCTCCCGAAGATTATCTACATCTGGAACACATAGCCTACCTTGACATCGCAACACTCCATCATTGCTACTGAGTGAAAATGCCAAAATCTTGTTATTCAGAACTGCCTCCTTCAACTGTGCCAATGTTGGATCAATAAACTGCTCTTCTTTGACTTCCGCTACAAGTGACGATTCTGCCCCAATATGCACCATAACCTCCCCTTCGCCTGAGGTCGAAAGACAAACCCCCAAACTGGCCAATTGATAAACCTCCTGAGCCAAGGGCCTCTGATCCGCTTCCAAATGAGCCAAACTACCCATAGACTTCCGACTGAGAGTATCGGCCACCACATTCGCCTTTCCTGGATGGTACAAGATGTTCATATCATAATACTTAAGCACTTCTATCCACCTCCGCTGCCTTAGATTCATTTCCTTCTGCTTGAATAAATACTGAAGACTCTTGTGGTCTGAGAACACGTCCACGTGGAATCCACAAAGATAATGCCGCCAAATTTTTAATGCAAACACCATTGCCGCGAGCTCCAAATCATGCGTCGGATAATTCTTCTCGTGATTCTTGAGTTTCCTTGAAGCATACGCTATAACCTTCCCATGTTGCATCAACACACACCCCAAACCAACCCTTGAAGCATGGCAATAAACCACAAATCCCTCTATACCTTCTGGCAAAGTCAATACCGATGCCGAAGTCAATCTCGACTTCAATTCCTGAAAACTTTTCTCAGAAACGTTGGACCACTGCAACTTCACTGCTTTCTGCATCAATTTAGTCAATGGGGAGGCGAGGGTAGAGAATCCCTCCGCAATACTCCGATAATACCCAGCTAGACCCAAGAAACTGCGAATCTCTGTCGGGGTCGTTGGTCTAGGCCAATCTTTCACTGCCGCGATCTTCTGGGGATCAACCTGAATCCCTTCTCTGGAAACAACATGACCCAAAAACGCGACTGATTCTAGCCAAAACTCACATTTCGAAAATTTAGCATACAACTGGTGATGATGAAGAGTCTGCAGGACTGCCCTAAGGTGATTAGCATGATCTTCCTGACTTCGCGAGTAGTCAAGGATGTCATCAATAAAAACAATCACGAAGGAGTCTAGAAATGGCTTGAAAACCCGATTCATAAGATCCATGAAAGCTGCTGGAGCATTGGTCAGCCCAAAGGACATTACCAAAAATTCAAAATGACCATAACGAGTCCTGAAGGTGGTCTTAGGAATATCCTGCTCTCTGATCTTTAACGGATGATACCCAGACCGTAAATCAATTTTGGAGAAGAACCTCGCACCTTGCAATTGATCAAACAAATCATCTATTCGAGGTCGATAATCGATACACATCCGAAGCAACCCATCCTTCTTTCTGACGAAAAGAACCGGAGCGCCCCACGGCGACACACTCGGCCGAATTAACCCTTTTTCTAATAAATCCTTCAACAGCTTCTTTAACTCCCTCAACTCTGCTGGCGCTATTCTGTATGGTGGAATAGATATAGGCTGCGTATCTGAAAATACATCAATTCCGAAATCAATCTCCCTATCTGGAAGAATCCCTGGGAGCTCGTCCGGAAACACTTCAAGAAACCCATTCACGACTGGCACGAACTCGGGGGCCGACACTTCTGAAGCAGTATCCCTGACCCGGACCAAATGATAGATACATCCCTTCTTAATCATCTTAAAAGCCTTAAGGTAGGAAATAAACCTACCTTTCAGCACCACACCATTCCCCTTCCACTCAATAACCGGCTCATTAGGAAACTCGAGTCTTATGACTCTCGTTCGACAGTCGAGTTTAGCAAAGCACGAATAAAGCCAGTACATTCCCATAATAATATCAAAATCTACCATCCTAAGCTCAATAATATCGGTCGTGGTAACGCGACCACATACCGTGACAACACAATTCTTATAGACTCGCGCTGCTGCAATCGAATCACTAACCAGAGTCGATACAGAGAACGGATCATGAAGTTGTTCGGGTTCTATCCCAAAACATGAAGCAATAAACAGGGTAACATAAGACAAGGAGGACCCCGGATCAATAAGAGCATAACAATCAAGTGCTTGAACATTCAGAATACCTGTAACAATATCTGGAGAAGCCTCCGCATTTTAGCGACCACTCAAAGCATAGAATCGGTTGGGTCCACCTCTACCACGAACCCCACCCTTAAATGCACCATGTCTTGCTGGAACTGGAGGACTCACTAAAGATGTGGCGGCTGAAGAACCGGATTACTGGGAAAATCCCCTACCCATGCCCTGGCTGGGCGCACGGCAATCCCGCTGAAGATGACCCCTCACCCCACACCTGTAGCATATCGAGCGATCAAAATAACAAGCCTCAGTATGGAACCCTCCGCACTTAGGGCACGGAGCCCTCCCCTACTGCTGGAACCTTCCTCCGGGACAACCTGGCTGATGGGGTCTCCTGCTGCTGGATCCTGGTCTCCAATGACTATTCGGCTGATAACGGTGCACGGATGGCGGTGCACTGGCTGAGGACTGTGCATAAGACTGGGATGGCCCTGATGGCCCCCTCCCCTGAACTGGTCTCCCTCCTGCAACTGCGCTCCCTGAGTGACCCACTGACCGGGCTCTGCTGCTACTCTCCCTGTCTGCCCGTATCTTCAACTTTCTAGCCTCCGTGGCCTGGCCGAACCCCACGATCTTTCCATAATTCATATCCGAGTGTAAAGCCGCTGTAGCAGCCTCATTCACAACCAAAGGACTGAGACCCTGAACAAATCGTCGAACTCGAGCATCCATGGTCGACACTTATTGAGGAGCATACTTGGACAACCTTACGAACTCCATGTGGTACTCCCAAACACTCATACTTCCCTGCTTGAGGACCTCAAACTCAGTAGCACGGGCTGCCACAGTCTCGGCAGGAAAAAGGTGATCCATGAACGCATCCACAAACTTGCCCCATCTAGTCGGAGGATTGCCCTCCCCACGGGAACCCTCCCACATCTCGAACCAGGAATATGTTGCTCCCCTCAGCTTGTACGAAGCTAACTCGACCCCCTTTGTCTCTGTAGCCTTCATCACCCGAAAGGTCTTGTACATCTCATCAAGAAAATCCTGTGGATCGGCCTCTGGATCCGTACCTGAAAACTCTAGAGGGGCCAACCACAGAAACTGGTTGACTCTGAAGCCGGCGGAATCTCCCTGTCCGCTGGAGGATGCAGGGGTAGCATGAGATCTTTGGTCCTGAGCGGCCACCAACTGAGTCAACATATGAATAGCGCCTCTGAGGTCCCCCTCGGACGTACTGGGATCGAAAGCTGGAACTGTAGAGGGATCAGGAATATCAGCGGGAGGGATTGCAGCACCCTTCGTCGCCGCAGGAACAGGAATGCTTTGATCGGGAATAGAAGGGTCAGGCAGATTTAAGGTCGGGGAGTCACTCTCACCCGCACTATCAGGCACATGATTCACAACCACACTTGGGGTGGCATTGGCCTCAAGGCAGAGTCGAGCTCTGTTCTTTGGTGCCATTACTGAAAATTTCGGAACAAAGCATGAATTAAGCAAGGATATTTTCACTTTCCGTTTCACCGCACGATATAGAATAACAATAAAATGGTAATTTCCTAAATGTCCATGTAGCCCCATAATTATAGATGTGGTCGACAACACAATGATAAGAAGGTCTCTACTAGACACGGCTCCGAGACATCCTAGGACTCTTTTAAAAACCTTAGGCTCTGATACCAAGTTTGTCACGCCCCAAAACCAAGGGACACGACCGGCGCTCGACCGGGTAGCCCCAATCAAGCGGACCTGGATTCCCTTTTCCATCCACGTATTACCATGTGATTCCAATGTACATTATTCAATTATAATTTAAACACATTCTTACAACTTGGAATTAAATTCTAGATTTCTGTCATTACCCACATGTGGTACAATACTTACAAAATATACATAACATACATGTTTACTTTATGTGGTCTACAAGTTATACTTCCCAAAATACATATGTACATAACCCACATTTCCTGTCTACGGAGACTCTAAGAGTACAAAGGAGTTATATAATACTTGCCGGTAACAAGGCTCCGGCTATACCTTACAAATACCAAAATGAAAATCTGGAAGAAGATGTGGCATGAACCACACAGGGCCCCGAGAGGAAAGGGGCTAACCAAAACAGCTGATGGGACGTAGAGGACGCACTACTGTTGGTGGGATGGAGTACTTGCTATAGAACCACCTACAATCATCACAAGAATGTAGCGCCCTCGGCAAAAGGGACGCCAGTACATTTGAATTGTACTGGTATGTATGAACAAACTTTACTCTAAGTAAACTCAATAATGCACAGGCAAGAGACAGACAGAGAGTCACACAATCACTGCACAAAGATATAGAAAGAAACACAATGGAAGTTCCATAATTCTCACTTCATCACAATCACAACTACAATTCCACCCTTATTTCTTCTGTTGTGGCGCGCAACCCAATCCCACCTGACAATCACAATCATTTCTTATGTTTCCGTTGCGGCGTGAAATCCGATCCCAACGGACAATCACATCTCACCCTTATCACTTCTCACATATCACCCTTATCCCTCATGTTACGGCGCGCAACCCGATCCCACCAGATAATCATATCTCATATAAACAATGACAGTTCACAATTCAATCACAGAAATTTTCAGCAATAGGAATATAGCTTCTTTATAACCCACAATACGTATAAAAAATAATCGTGCCACAATAAACCTTACCAAACAGTGAATCATATACGATATTGCCACAGTAGTTTAGTTCAATTACATCACACCACAACTCATTTTCGTTACTTGTTACATAGCCTTTAGCACATACATTCATACACTTGGATTCATTAACCTACTAGCATCATTTCACATAGCATGGTAGTGTGGTGATCAACTAAAGACAAACAAGGAATACACTTCACTCTTCAGCACAATTTGAACAACCATTTGCACATATTCACACCAATACGCGTACCGTATGCTCGGACACCACAAAGCGATTTTACAAAGATTAAAGTTAGCCATACATACCTGGAGTCGAGTTTCCCTATTTAATTTCTATCACAATTTACCGGATCGTCGGGCACCGTCAATCTATTCCACAATGTGACCTATTTCACTTAGGATTAGGAACCTCGAATTAAATTAAGCATTTCATCAAACACTATGTGATCCCTTAGGTTACTAACCATTTTTTTGTGCATAATTACCCAAGTTCGTTTCCCCCATTACTAGGTTACGGAGTTACATTCACATGTATGCAAGGTTTCATCTTTCATTTTTCAAAACCAACCCATGAGTGCTTTATTCCCATCCAAAATCTGAGAAATTAGGAGTATTAGAGTGAAGGCTTACCTTTTAGCGAAGAAGATGACTGATTACTCGATAATATCCGGGCTTGAGTGATTTTGGAAAATGAATTTGAGTGATGTTGGAACCTTCTCTCTCAAGAAATCTCTTTTTGTTCACTCTATCTTGTTTAGAATCCAGTTAAAATGAAAGGGGGTGGGGGTTAAATGAAGCTGGGGTCGGGTATAAACGTTTGGAAAATTAAAAGCTCGTGTCAAATATGCGGTCATTCCTGACATGCGGTCCGCAGAGCTGACCGCAGAATGGCCCCAGGTGGGCCAAAATTTGGAAACAATTTTCCCAGGTATGCGACCACTATGCGGTCTGCATACTCTTTATGTGATCACATAGTGCGTCGCATAACACCCCTCCCCAAAAATCAAAGGCAATAATGCGACAGCTATGCGGTTCGCAGAACCGAAATGCGGTCGCAGATTGGATCGCATAGTTGTCCTTCAGTTGGGCAGTGATTCTTTAACTCCCGGGGGTACTCTTTGTTCAAATTAGGTCCGTTTTAGGAATTTCCACAGTTAAAACAACTCGGGACTCATTCGGGCATTATTTTAAGCAAGAAATTTTACGGGTCTTTATAGTGGGCCCCCGATTCTGTTTCTTTAGCAATCCCATAGCATGAGTGGTGAGAGTTTGAATTGCAAGTCCAAGTCCTATGCCATTAGTCTAGAACTTACCCTGAATGTCATTCTAGGCGAAATCATAAGTGAAGTTTGACTTAAGAGGTGATTATAGGCTCTCCTTTATCCGAATAAAGAGTTGAACATCTCCATAGCCTCCCAATGACAATTTTCCTAGTCAACCCTTTTGAGCCTTAGACCTTTTTCTTTCAAAAAAAAAGCCATGATACAAGCCTGTACCAATTTTAACCCTCTCTTGGCACCCCTTCTTCCCTTAGCACAAAGCAAAAACGTAAGTTTGGGGGAGAGACGAGGAATGCAACAAAGTGAAAAGAAGGTACAAGAAGGAATAAAAGGAAAGGCAATGAAAAAGAAAGAAAAGAAAAATCAAAAAGACAAAAAGAATGAACAAGTTAGAAGAAATAAAAGGGAATCAATGAAAAGAAATGAGATTAAAGGTGTGGAATGCTTGGAAAGGAGAAAAATGATTGAAATGAACAAAAAGGAGTGACAGTGTGTCTCTCTAACCCCTCAGAAAGAGCTAAATGACTCAAGAAGTCAAGAGAATGTGAAATAAATGAAGTTCTTAAGGGAAGATAGAACTCACTTTGACCGAATATTTCCTATCTATAACCAAAAGCCTTCTTCATTTACCCACAAAAGTCCTATATAATCTTGAGTTGAATGAAGCTTACAGTAGTGGTGACTCACATAAGGGGCAAGCCTATGGTAATTTGAGCTGGACTTGAGTCTTTTCTTTGAGAGAGATGAGTGAACTCCCATTATCCTTGTTCTGAGTATTACAATCTTAAAGTGAGGTTTGCTTAGGGAGAGTTGAGGAGTATGATTTTAGGTTCCACAATGACCAAAGTAATAGTAAGTGTTTCATTGATGAGTCAAGTCAACTCTTGATACTCTTGTGTCGCACTTAAATCCATGGTTTTAAAAGGGTCAAATGTTGTTAATGATTCATTTGCATTGAGGGAAGTTGCTGGTCCCAATTGATGCTAGAAAAGTTTACCTTAGAACAACCGAATTTTCTTGGAATTACTCAAAAAGGGGTGGGGCTTATTTTGTTTGCTTGAGGACAAGCAAAAGCTTAAGTTTGGGGGAGTTAATAACTAGGGATTTTACCTTGTTTTACGTTCTATCTTTCTTAAGTTTTGGATGCCATTGTACACAAAATAGTCCCAAAGGCTTACGTGTTGTGCTTGTTGCAGGGTTGGGCCAAAAAGGATGACAAATAGTCAAAGATCTGCTCATAAAAAGGAGTGAAACTTGCACAAGTACCAAGAACAACAAAAGGCTAAGCTCAAGTGACCACCGCGGATCGCGGTCCACTTTATGCAGTCCGCGGTGGTGAGGTTCAAAGGGCTCGTTTCCAAGGCAAATTCCACCGCGGCCGCGGTTCATTCTTTGCGGACCGCGGTGAGGAGATTCAGAGAACCAGTTTTGAAGGCCAAGAGCACCGCGGACCGCGGTCCATTTTACGCGTTCCGCGGGGCAAGAGGTTCAGAGACCCAGCAATTGAAGCCCAGAAGACTTCCGCGGACCGCGGTGCATTCTTCGCGGTCCGCGATGAAGACACCGCAGCCGCAGTCCATTTTATGCGGACCGCGGTGGCCAAGTTTAGAGCCCAAGATTTTGAAGCTAAAAAGCCGCACCGCGGCCGTGGTCCATTTTACGCGGTCCCCGGTGACCCTGCAGGGGCATTTTTGTCCGGAATATTTGGCTGAGTATAAATAGCTTCTTATGTATTTTTTTAGGGAAGGTTTTGTATCAGATATTATAGGCAGCTCGTGAATAGTTTCTTTTCATCTTTTCGAGCAATTTTAGCTAGATTTCAACATTGAATCTTCCTATTTTATTTTATAATCCAATCATATGGGTTTTGCTTCATCTCTTTCTGTGATTTCTTCATTGATTATGAGTAGCTAAACCATTAGCTAGGGTTGTGGCTCAACCCTAGTGTGGGTCTTTAATGGGTTCTTTAAATTAAGGCTTAGATGTTTATGGGTTATGGATATCTGGGTTGATTTGTGGTTTTCTTGTTAAAATTGGTGGTTGCAAACATTAATTGGTGTTCAATTGACTTGGGTCCTTCTTGAGAAGAGGACTTGAGTCTAGGAAATCAACCCAACAAGGAATTGGGATGAAATCATGAGAATTGATAGTCCCAATTAACGGGTTAAATCTCAAGAGAGTAAAACCCTACTTGAGCCCATATTGCTTGTGCAAATTTGACACCACATTGACCTTGAGAAAGGAAATTAGGCATAGACACTTAAACTACCGAGAGGTATAGAGTGGGTAACTTTGGAGCATCGGCTATATCATAATTCCCCGAATAACATCTTTGCCTTAGATATTAGAATCCGTTAATTACTCGCCTAGGTAAAAGTCATAAACCTAGTGCCTTTATCCAATTAGAAAACAACCCAAAAAGATAATAGTAGTTCAATTGCAATTATCATTAGTATAAATCGTAGTTATAGTATAAAACCAGCAATTATGAAAAGTGCAATTAAGAACACGAACCACTGCTAGATCACCTAGAAACTCAACTACAAATCATAACTCTCTGAGGATTCGATCCCGACCTTTCGGGTAAAAGCTGCACCGACCCTCATCTTCCTACTTTAATAGTAGTGTGGGTGAGAGTCGATCAGTTACCCCAAGGAATAACGAAGGGTACATGAATAAGTGGGGTCGCTCAGCGGTGTTGAGTCAACATGGTAAAGGAGAAATTGGTCGCCGGTGGTTGCGGCAAGCCTACGAAGAGGACGACCCGCCAGTGCAACATCAATTATTTGACTTAGTTCTCATAATTCTTTTGAAAGAGTTTGTTTCTCGAACCTTCCATTTTTGCGTGGAGCTTAGGGTTTGAATGATTGTGTCAGGTCACCATGACAATGTCAGAACATGCCATCAGGTTTGATAAGTTAGCCTGTCATACTCCTACTTTGGTTCATATAGCCAGAGAGCGAGTCTCCAAACTCATTAAAGGACTCAATTATGATTGTAGAATTTTGTGCGACTCAGGGCAAGTTGATACTTTATTTCGGCTAGTGGTAGAAACTGTCCTAGACTTGGGAGAGTCATATTTCATTAGATCAATCAGGCGACGTGCCCCATCGCAGTTACAATTCAATCTACATGACCAGCTAAAAAAGGGGTAGGAATATAGAAGGTGGAGGTCAGATTCCTAGAGGTGGAGACCCATCCTATTGATATATTTTATATGGTATGGCTAAGGTCGTTATATCAAATGGTGCCATTACAAAAAAAATCTCTAATTATTATAAAGTGATGATTTCCTGAACTTGATACGGTTATGTGTATCTAATAAAATTCTTCTACTATGCTCCACTCATGGGTGAGCTTCGTAACTCTGAAATCTACTTGTGTGAACACTAGTATTGAGAAATTCTATGGAGATAGCTATGTCTATCATTACGTGTTGTAATTTTGTTTAACGAAAAATATTTAAAAGAAGAAAATGGAATATTTCGATTGGCACGATATGCATATGACTTGTGATTCAGAATTGATGGCGAGATCCTCCCGTGTTAATATGATTTGGTATATTTAAATTGGGCTACGAGCCGTGGTGGAAGTTATGTAAGGATGAGATCCTTGTGATGGAAATTCTTGTATTTAAATTCTACCTTGTGAATTAAAATTTTTACTATAGTACTGGTAGGGAGTCATGCATGTTAGGCTTAATCAACAATTTATGTATAAAATATAACTAAATAAATAAATAAACTAATTAACTAACTGTGCATAATTTGCCAATCCGTATTATAGTTATTGAGCTTTGACCTACGAGGTATGTGCCGGCCGTTTGGCGTTAAATGAGACACGTTAAGTCGGGTATATAATTATGAAGTCTTCATAAATCGCATCTCGCTATCAGTATTGTGAAGGTTTGAAAGGAGATTATTGTTAACGTGAAGTTGTTTGATAATTCTATAATTGGCTATGAACAACTATTAAGAAAATAGAGGCGGTGAGTATGTGTAGCCTTGCGTATATTCTAGTTGGTGAGAGACCGTTGGCTTCAGACATTCAGACGTTGGCTAATCAGTTCGTGAGGTTGGATATTTCGCCTGGCAGTGTTCTAGCTTGTACAGTCGCTCGATCTTCTCTAATTGAGAGTATCCAGGAGCGACAGGATGATAACCCGCATTTGATGGTTCTTAGGGACATAGTTCGGCGCGTTGGTGCCAAGTAGGTTACAGTTGGAGATGATGGTGTTTTGAGGATGCAGGGTTGTATATGTGTGCCAAATGTTGATGCCCTTCCTGAGTTGATACTTGAGGAGGCTCACAGTTCTAAGTATTCTATTCACCCTGGTGCAGCCAAATGTATCAGGATTTGAAACAACATTATTGGTGGAGAAGGATGAAAAAGGATATTGTTGCTTATGTGGCTCATTGTTTGAATTGTCAGCAAGTGAAGTATGAAAATCAAAGACCCGGTGGTTTACTTCAGCAGATAGAGATTCCTGAGTGAAAGTGGGAGGGTATCACTATAGACTTCGTTGTTGGCTGACTAAATCAGCACATTGCATTCCTGCGAGAAGTACTTATACTTCGGAGCGGTTGGCTGAGTTATATATTGGGGAGATTGTTTGCCTTCATGGTGTGCCCGTGTATATCATTTCTGATCGGGGTACACAGTTTACTTCGCACTTTTGGAGGCAGTTCAGCGTGAGTTGGTTACCCGAGTAGAGTTGAGTACAACATTTCACCATCAGACTGACAGGCTGTCCGAGCATACCATTCAGATATTGGAGGATATGCTTCGTGCTTGTGTTATTGACTTTGGAGGTTCGTGGGATCAGTTCTTGCCATTAGCGGAGTTTGCCTATAATAATAGCTATCAGTCGAGCATTCAGATGTCTCCTTATGAGGGATTATATGGTAGACGGTGCAGATCGCCAGTCGGATGGTTTGAGCCGGGAGAGGCTCGGTTACTGGGTACAGACTTAGTGCAGGAGACCTTAGATAAGGTCAAGATTATTCAGGAGAGACTTCGTGCGGCTCAGTCTAGGAAAAAGAGTTATGCCGATCATAAGGTTCATGATGTGGCATTCATGGTTGGAGAGAGAGTATTGCTTCGTGTGTTGCCCATGAAGGGTGTTATGAGGTTTGGAAAGAAGGGTAAGTTGAGCCCTAGGTATATTGGGCCATTTGAGATTCTTGATAGAGTGGGGGAGGTAGCTTATAGACTCGCGTTGCCATCCAGGGTTATCCTCAGTTCATCCGGTATTCATGTGTCTATGATCCGGAAATATCATGGTGACCCGTCCCACATATTAGATTTCGGCTCTGTCCAATTTGACAAAGACTTGACTTTTGAGGAGGAGCCAGTAGCCATTTTAGACCGGTAGGTTTGTCAGTTGAGGTCTAAGAGTTATCCTTCATTTCGAGTGCAGTGGAGAGACTAGCCCGTTGAGGCAGCTACTTGGGAGTCCGAGTCGGACATGCAGAGTAAATATCACACTTGTTTGCAAATTCAGGTAATCTTCTATGTCCGTTCGAAGAGGAACGTTTGTTTTAGAGGTGGAGATTGTGATGACCCAAGGGGTCATTTGTGAATTTAGACTCCGTTCTAGGCTTATTAGCCATAAAAAGATTAATTTTAACTACCTCGATTTACGTGCACAGTCCGGGCATAAAACCGGAAAGCTTTTATGTGAAAATATAAGAAATAATAATTTTTAGAATTAGAAATTTAGTTTTAGTTGACTTGAGTCTACATTTTGAGTAAACGGACTCGGATCTGTGTTTTGATGATCTCGGAAGGTCCGCAGTAAAATATGGGACTTGGGCGTATGCCCGGAATTGAATTCCAAGGTCCCAAGTCTTAGAAATCAATTTTTGAAAGAAATTGTTTTGCTGAATTATTAATTAAATAAAGAAATGAATTAACGTTTGAAACCGTTGGTATTGGGCCCGTATTTTGGTCTTAGAGCTTGATAGAGGTTTTTTATGTTATTTAAGCCTTGTCTGCAAAATTTGGTGAGAACTGGAATTTATTTGACATGATTCGGACGTCCGGTTGATAAATAGTGAACTTTAAGTGTTCTTGAGAAAAATAATGAAGTTTGAGGTTTAATTCATAGTTTTACATGTTATTTTCATGATTTGATCGCACGAGCAAGTCTGTATTATGCTTTTATACTTGCGTGCATATTTGGTTTAGAGCCCAAAGGGCTCGGGTGAGTTTCAAATAGGTTTGGGTTGTGTTGCGCTCGTTCTTTCTTATGCTTCGACGTCGTTTCTTCGAGTATAAATGATATCATATTGAACAAATGAGCTCAGATTTCTGTTTTGAATGAAGTATTAGATTTGTATCGTAATTACGGACCCGTAGCAAAAAGAATCATCAAATTTGGACATCGTATGAAGATTTTATGGTCATTTTACTAGGTTGCCAGATTTTTAAGGTTAATTATGCAATTGCCACTGACGGCGTATTAAAAATCTGCACTATTTGCAAATATTAAAACCTACATATCTCCTTCATTATAAGATCAAATTGAGTGATTCAAAAGCCTAACTTGACTAGAATTTCACAAGGAATCTATTGGAGACATAAAAATCGAGATTCGGAATCATTTGGCATGAGAAACGAGGCAGAATAGCTGGCTGAAAAATATATATAAAACGGGCAGACTTCTTCTTCTTCAAATTTTCGAACCTCACAGCCCTAAGAACGAATTTCTTCACCAAATATCATTTCCAAGGATTAGGTAATCAATTCTAAACTTTACTCTTTCAATTACCCATTGTTTTTCATCACTTTTAAATCAAAAACTAAAAACTTTCATGGTAAATATTGAGGGTTTGGGTAGAATTAGAGAATTTTGTAAAAATCGAATCTTTACCTCGAATTGAGGTCGGATTTCCAAACTAATTGTATATTTGGGTTCGTGGGTGAATGGGTAAACGTAATTTTGTCCGAACCCCGAGTTTAGACCAAGCGGGCCCAGGGTCGGGTTTTCACTTTTTTTTAAAAAACTTAGAAAAATTGTAATTTTCCATGCAGTTAGTTCCTTTAGCCTTAATTAATGATATTGAGTTAATTATTATTAGATTCGAGCAAGTTAGAGCAAGATTCTAAAGGAAAAGCTGTAATTGAGCAGTGAGTGGCCTGCGAAATTGAGGTAAGTGTTTGGTCTAACTTTGACTTGAAGGAATAAGAATCCCCACTTGTTTGAAATGTGAAATGCATGGGCGTGGTGTATAGGTGAGGTGACGAGTATCTATGCACCACCCAATTTTCATGTTAAGCATGATCCCTTTCCCGTTCCCAACTTAATTGATTCTTGTCTTAATTATTCTATGTCCATTATTGTTTCTATGACTATTTGGCCTTGTTATTTTATTGTTAGATATTGTTGTGGTTATTTTGGAAAGAGTATTGATTGTTTTAGCTGGATTCCTTGTGGTACAAAACGGTTGAGCGGTTTGGCATTGTTTTTACGAATTTTATATATATATA
>ML277919.1:63530-80610 GCA_005239495.1 Nicotiana undulata
TACATATATATATATATATATATATATATATATATATATATATACACACATACTGGTTTCATTTTTAATAATATTGAGGATGAGGAATGCATTTTAACTGTTTTATGATTGTTGAGGTTTACGTGGTTGTTTGGTTTCAATTGATTGTTGCCAATTATTGTGGCAAGTGTATTAAAAGTGTTGGATGTTCTCTTAATTTTATCATGGTATAAAGAATGAGCTGGGTTGACAGCATTACGGTGTTTACATATATTCTGGTTGGTTTTATTGTGAAATGATATTGGTTGAAGCTTACGAGCTATACTGTTTTCTGTTTATAATTTGTTGAAATAAAAGTGTTGTGAAAGGCTTGGCTTGAACTGTGAAAGTTTTTGATGAATAAACAAAATTGGTGTGATATGGGGGTTGTGATAAGGGTGGATAATTGATTGTGATATTGTGAATAGGTGGAATCGGGTTGCACGCTGCAACAAGACAATGATAAGGGAGAATATGCATGTTTTACTATTTATAAAATAAAGGCTGGAACACTCATTGTTTTATTGTCATTATTTCATACTCTGCTTTTACTATTATTTTAAAGTGAAACTTGTTCTGTTTACAATTTGTCGAGACATAAATATTGTGAAAGGCTTTGACTTGAAAGGCGGTGATAAGGGGGCTGTGATAAGGGGGTTGTGATAAGGGGGCTGTGATAAGGGGGCAGTGACAAGGGTGGATAATTGATTGTGATACGGGTGAATAAATTGATATGATATGTCTGGTGGGATCGGATTGCACGCCGCAACAAGGAGCAATAAGGGAGGACAATTATATTTTTAATGATTTTCAAAGAAAAATAAAGATTTGAAAACTACCATTTTATATTACTATTTTTCATATTTTGGCACTACTTTTATTTAAAGTTAAAGTTTGGAAACTTGGAAATTATTTGAGAGTTGGTTATAGTTGAGACCTGGAAAAGGCGGCTGAGTTATTTCATTGTTGTTGCAGTACTTAATTATTTGTTTAGATTTCCTTCTTGCTTTATATTTATCGTCTCAGTTATATTTTTCTTGTTCGTGTAGAATTGTTTTATTGCATTATTGTATATATTATTGTCACAGGTTATATGTTGTTAATGCCCCGTTGTAGCCTCGTCACTACTTCGTCGAGGTTAGGTCGGCACTTACTCATTACATGGGATCGGTTGTACTGATACTACACTCTGCACTCTTTTGTGCAGATCCAAGTATCGACCAGCAATAGAGATATTTAGAGCGTCTATTTATTTATTCGGAGACACGAGGTACATCTGCCGACGTTCGCAGATCCCGAGAGTCTTCTCCTATTTTTGTAAAATTGTTTTATTATATTCAGAACAGTTACACTATTTCTTTCAGCCTATTATTTGTAGTATTCTTTAGTAGTTCGTGAGTTGTGCCACCAGACTCTGGGGTAGTTATATAGTTACTTATATAATTAGTTCGTGGCTCGATTTATTTAAGTGTTTATTATTTTATGTTTGGAAATTTTCATTGAAAGTCAATAGCTTAAGTTTATTTTATAATTGTTTATTATATTTAAATGGATAATCAAAGGTAAATAGCTAATCGAACTCTAACATTGGCTTGCCTAGCAAGTGTGGTGTTAGGCGCCATCACGATCCCTAAAGTTGGGAATTTGGGTCGTGACACTCAACCTCCTGGATTTCAATTGTCAGGGATGTAAGATCATGTTTAGAAGCTAGACAAGGCTTTATCTTGGCTAAAACAAGCTCCCAAATATTGGTATGAGAGATTGTATAAGTTTCTCGTTGAAAATAACTTTACCAGTATTATCAAGCTAGAGATTGATAATACCTTGTTTCTTAGACAAGGATAAACTTGGAGCTTGAAGATGAAAATAGGTACAGAGGTATCATAGGTTATCCTTTGTGCTTAACTGCTAACTGGCTAGAAATTATCTATAGTGTTGGATTATGTGTCAGGTTCCAATCTAGTCCTAAGAATCTCACATGAAAGCAGTCAAAAGAATTTTCAGGTACTTAAAAACGAGTTAAGACCTAGGGTCCTGGTACCAAAGAAGTGGTAGTTTTGAGCTTGTTGGATTTGCTTATGCAAACTATGCTCGGTATCCTGAGGACAAAAAAATATATCTGGAATGGCTCATTTCATTTGTCCTCGCTTAGTTTCTTCTGCTACTAAGGAATAGAATTCAATTACTCTCTCCACTCTTGAAGCTGAATATGTAGCTAGTGCTTCTTGTTGTACTCAACTTCTATGGATTAAATAAAATATAGAGGATTATATAACAACTAGAGGATTAAATAACACAAGTTCCATCAAATTTCCAAGAATCTTGTTCAATACAAGAGAACAAAGCACATTGTATTTGGCATTACTTCTTAAGGGATAATTTTGAAAAAGGCCTAATCAGCATGTAGTTCTGTAACATAGAAGATCAAGTTGCTGACATATTTACTAAGGCACTCAATCGGGCTGCTTTTGAGAAGAAAGATTGGATCTTGGTTTGATTAATTTCTTATGATCACTTATGTTATTACTACCCAAATGGTTGTCTGGAAACAAATAAAATAATGGTCTAACTGTTGATTGGATGTCATTTTTATTCCTATACTGTAATAGGTATGCCTTCGGACCAAGAAAATCATGTTCTTGCAAAAGTCTAATGATGGTGACCTTATGGTCAAGAATGGATATTCTTTGCATAATAGGATGAACCAAGCAAATATCTAGGGTCTTCTGCATACAGGTACTCATTCACTGTCTACTTAGATGACGTCGTATACTGTGTTTACTTGTGCCATGTCTGCTATCCCAAATTCCTGCCTAAATCACACACCGCCCTAAGCTCCCTAAAATCGAACCATCCATGTGTCACAACCGTTGTAGTCAAATTACTTCCTTTCATATCAAAATAGGTCATCTCTCTCTCTCTCTATCTCTCTCTCTCTCTCTCTCTCTCTCTCTCTCTCTCTCACTCACTCTCTCGTACATAAAAGAAGGCCTAATTCTTCCCAACTTCAACCCTTCCCTTGATTTCTTGCATGAACCCTAGCCCATTACTCCCCTTAAATCAGTAACTAGCATACCTAGAATTTCAAACTCCAAACCTAAATTGTGAGCACTCAAAATTCAAACTCAAACCACCCAAAATCCTTTTGTCTTGCCTAAATCTATTGCAGGTCAGTCAACCACAATGATGAAGAACATGGTCGTAAAAAAAACCAATGACAGCAGAGTATAAGCAGCATGTGCAGGTAGAATCCCAACAAGAGAGAGAGATATAGAGAAGAGAAAGGAGAAAAAAAATGGGAAAAGATCTAGATGCCAGTTCAAACAAGGAGGAAACACATGCGGAACCAAATCCTCCCACATCAAACGTTAAGATAATAACTAAAAACCGCACTACTAGATTTAAAGAGTACACATGTCGGAACAACAAGTAGAGAAAAATCTAGGTTGAGCCTGATGAAGGTGTGAGTGAACAAAGGGGAACAATTGATGAATCTAGCATTGTTGGTACTACGGAGTCTTCTAAAATTAAAGGAGATGTGACTCTAGATGAGCACTTGGGTACTAATACTCAGGGGAAGCCATGTGCGGGAGTTGGAACCTCAATTGAGAGGAAACAAGGACATGATTCTGGGTTTATTAGAGAGGAGATAGTGAAAGATCTAAGCTCTGATGCGCAGATAGGATCTGTAGAGGAAGACCGGGCACAAATGATGACCATGAGTCTCCAGGTGCTCCCTTGACTGACAATGAAGCAGTAATAAGGTAGGCAATTGGTGCTGAAGATGCATAGACAAATCATGCACCAGCAAATTACCATATGTCTGAAGCTATTTCCTCTTCTATCAATGAACCAACTTTGGGAGAAGAGATATCTCGGGGTCAATATGATCAACTAGTTTTAAGCTAGTAGATCACGACGAGGATGATGTGCCCTCGGTATTTGTATATGGGAATAAATTATGGGAAGAAAGAAAAGAGGAGGGACTTGAGAATTGGATCCTACTCCCCTCCAAAGACCCCAAAAATGATAAGATTAGCGAGGGAAACTAGAGAACTAGATAGAAATGAAAAGGAGGGAGCTCTTACTTCCAAGCCTCCCCCGGCAAAAGGACATATACCAAGGGAAGCAAGAAGCGGGCTGAGTTTGCATATCTTGAAATAGCTTTATAGAAGGAGGAAAGGAACAAAGAAAGCTATGTGAATCAAGTCTTGTTGGATATTATTTCGAGGTCCTTGAGGTAGCCAAGATGTTGAGAAGAAAGATAACCTCCGTTTTTGGAAAAAATGGATAAACAAAGGTGGAAGACCCTATTTCTAAAATAACACATAAGATTTTGGCAAGAAGTAGTGGATATTTATCCACTGCAGTGTAGTTGAAAGAGTGGTAACAAGAAGGTCGAAAAGGAGACATGAAATTAATTCTCTTGACATGAACTATATGGATCTACTGAAGATGGAAGAAAAGATTAACTTTCTTGGGGTAATGACCAACCACCTAGCTAGAGCGACAAATATGTCCAAGCGTGAGCATTCCATTCCATATGAGTTCTTTTTGTTCGAAGTAATTTCTCACTTTAGACCTCCTGTCAGCAAGTGAAAATCTGCAAATATGTTGGATGAGTTTGGGGAATAAATTATAAATGGCCGGTGGGTATAAATAGGAGGCTGAAGAGGAACTTTTCCTGCTGGTGGCTCTCCTGACGGTGCTAAAAATTCAGAGCTTCAATAATAAATATTTTCCCTACAACAATAGGTAGAGATACAAGCTACAAAGAATGTCAAAATAAAGAATGTTAGTCAAAAGCTAGAGGAGGAATTGAGTAGAGAAAGGGAGTAGAATTCCAAAAATCTAGCTGCTTTAGTGGCACATCTATAGTCCTCTGGTCTCACACCTACTCATCCAGCCCAGCCATCCTCGTCTATTCAAAGTTGCAAACTCCTTTAGACCCCATTCCTTATACAGTTTCCATTCAGTTAATCTTGTTTTGTGGCCATATAATTAACAATTATGACATGGTTTTATGGATTGATGATGATGCCTTACCTAATTTATAGTTTTTTCCTGGTGATTCCTATCTTGCATTAATATTTCTACTTTTTGATGGCTAGCATCCATAGATTGGTTGTTCTGGATGTCTTTTACTTGATTGAATGTTATAGCTCTAGTGGACATAAAACTGCTAGTTAACCTTATTTATCTTTTCAATGATGTCAGAGGGGAAAGTGAATATTTTGGTCGTGTTTAGTCGTTTGTTATCATCAAAAAGGGGAATTTTTGTTGTAAATTGAGTTTTGTCGATCAACAAACATGTTATCTGTTGAGGCTTAGCCCTTAGTCTACTGGTGATTCTTGTACAGCTCAGAGTCCTAGCGAGAATGGGATTCACTTTCGCGCAAGACAAAGATGTATCTATACTATGACCTGAAAGCCACGTGATTACATCAAAAAATCTTGGCAGATCTTTTTAGGCCAAGATTTACGGAAGTACTTGTGGGAGTAAATTTTACTTCTTTGGAAGATCGAAGGAAAATCCATTTACTTCCTTTATTTACAAGGATTAGGAGATTTTATGCAACTAGGTTAACACTTTTCTATTTCTAGCTGTCTACTATGTTTCATATGTATAGGACGAGTTTAATTTGACAGAGATTGCACACCTACACACAAATCTGAAAGATCCTTCTTGTGAGCAGCAACTTTGCGAGAACCAAGAGCAAAACAAATTGAATAACACAATTATAGTGACTGATTCAAGTTTAGTTCATCTTTTCTTGATCTTGTAATAGGTATTTTGAGTTGTAATTTTACTCTGCTTGTATTAGAAGCTATTTGTAAGAACCTTTGAGTGGCAATATTTTGTTCTAGACTAAAATATTAGTTTTGAGTGAGTAGCTACGATCAATTTAATTATAGGCTGGTGACTGACTAGATTTAGTTTATTATGTTATAAAAGAGCTTTGTAACCTAATACTGCTCGTTATTGTTGGTGAAGTTTGTGAGAAAGATTTCAGAGTTGGGTTCGTGGTTTTTATTCCCTTTAGTAAGAAAATTTTCCACATACAATTCTTGTTTTCATTATTTTTCGCATTTATTACAGGAATTACAAGAACCAGTTTAAGAACTAGGTTACAAGAAAAATGTAAACTTCTGGTTGAGAATTCTAATTGGTCGATACACTATTTACTCCTCCTCTAGTGTATAAGTGGGGTATAATTTATACAGGCGGGAGGTAGGTCAAGGGGTTGGGAATGGCGGGGTTTAAATGGGGTGGTGGCGTGGATGTAGTGAAAGTGAGTTTTTAAAAAAAAAAATACTTTTGAAGCGGAAGTTATTTTTCTGAAATTAAAGGAAAATGAGTTCATACGATTATTTTTTTAGAATATTTAATTCAGCCAAATATGATAATACTTTTTAGATAATGTTTTCCTCCCTAGGAAGCACACCCTATATGTGTATCTCAATACCAACACAAGATTATATTGGTACCTTATGTCTACATCCTCTGTTGCTGTAAATTAATTTTTATCTATCTTAAAATTATAACTTTATCTATCTGAATTTACTTTCAAACCCCTAGAAACATTTAAACTAATAATGAATCTCAAAGTGCTCTAACGAAAGTCAAAAGGATTCTTACATTCTTTCACATAAGTGCTCATCATGTTAATAGAAAGTGTTAAGGAATTCCGAATCAAATACTTTTTGTGCAAATAGGAAGATGACAAGGGAGTCTACAGTTGACGACTTTGGTCGCTTCTTTTTGTTGTCAAATCATTCCTCCTCTGACCTTTATGGTATAATTAGCTCATTGAATTAGCAAAAGAAAAATTAATAGTAGAAATTTACCTTTACCTTCAAGAATGCACGAAGTGATCAACACCAATTAATGATTACATTGCAGTAAAGAATTCCTCATTATTAATTATGCGACTAGTGGAGGAAATAATACAGAAGAAACTCTTTGAGGCGATTAGTATTTTGCCTTGAGTCAACAATATGCTAATGACCAGCAGAGTATCTTTCATTATTGCTAAATCGAATTTACAGAAACCAAGATTACAAAAATATTTGGAAATAGGATGCTTTTGTAAAACAGTGGAACCTTGATTCTTAGAGAATATGAAGAAAGTTAGAAAGAATAAAAGAAACTCCCAAACAATATTTTAAGAATCGGCACAATATTTTTAGAGATACGTTGGGTACGGAGAACACAGTCTCATATTATAAGTTATTAATGAAAATAAATTGTATATAAAGTGTAGTGATACTTTTAAAAGTATGAGACTTTTCGAGAAAAATTAAGTGAATACAATCCCAAAACGGACATTATTGCATTATGTTAAAAATACTTTTGGACTGATTTTGCCAAACAGGATTAAGATGCTTCTTGACTTAACTTCATAGCGGCTAAAAGGAGAATAATTTTATGTAGAGTAAACACGAGCACACACTTTTATGCCATTCACATACATTTGGATGCAAACGGTTTGTGTATTGCTGCACTAGAAATAGACCATACTGCTAGTAGAAAGTGACGTTAGAGTCCTATTTGGCCCATTACTTAATGAGTGGACTCAGCATCTCTCTCTCACTGTCATGACTCATGATACACTGACTATTGGTAGCCCTAGTAACAAGAATTATAAGTAATAAGTTCACAAAGATCTCAAATATATGTACTACTGCCTTCATCCCAATGTATGCAATAGTGATTGATTGAGCACTAGGGGTGTGTTTGGTATAAAGAAAAATATTTTATCAAGAGTATTCATAAATAATTTTGATACAATTAACATGAAGTCATAAACTTTCGAACCAACAACCTTCCGAACCCACAAATTTCATAAACTTCTAAACCGCAAAACTTTCGAAACCGCGAATTTCGAACCCGTAAACTTCGAAACACATAAACTCCGAACTCATATCTTTGGAACTTGTAAAATTTTGAATTTGTAAACCGAAAGATGAAAAAAGTAAAACTAAAAATATATAAATAAATAAAAAATCTTTTTTTTTGGGGGGGGGGGGGAATGTGGGGGGGGGGGGGAAGGGGGGAAAGAAAAAAAAAAAGAAATTTTCAAATTAAAAAAAAAAAGTAAAAATATTTTTTTTTGCGAGGTGGGGGTGGGGTGGGTGGGTGACGAAAAAAAACTTTTTTTTGTGCGGGAAAACATTTTCCTCCCATTTGAGAAAAATGAATTGATGAGGAAAATGTTTTTCAAAAAATTTAAGCCAACCTAATATGGGAAAATTGAAAAACATTTTCCGAAAAATATTTTATTTCATACCAAACACACCCTAAGTTTAAGAAAATACTAACGATTATTGAAGTTTATGGTATAAAATAAGTTATAGATATTTTTTGTGACAATAAGGTTTTGAGCAAATAGGAAAGAATATGAGGTAAAATGGGACGGGGGAATACCATACAAGAATCTATACTCAGTTACCAGTTACCACCTACACTTGCCTTGTGTTAATGGGTCTACAAAACGAATGGTCCCCAACTGGTATAACCATCACAAGTCTCCCCACCACCAACACCAACAGCAGCCACTAACAGTGTGAAGCACCATCAACAAACAAACATTTAACCCCACCATCTCCCTCCTCCTAGGACCTCTCTTTCCTTCCTCTCCGATCCTACCAATAAATAACACAAGAATACCCCCATGTGATGGATACACTTGATGTTTCTATTAAGAGGTTCTGCCACCATATTTCTCAACTTTCCTTCTTTCTTTTCTTTCTTATAGTAGTAGCTGTAGCATTATATATAATAACTACTCCGTACATGTACTAATACCAACATGAGATATTTCAGAATTTGATGCAGCAAATAACATTATATATATATATGTATATTGTATTAGTACTTTGTTGTCAGCTCTTTTGTGCTAGTAGCTTTTACTCCTATATTTTATGTTTTCTTGATACTACTAAGTGACATTTCAAGAATTCCTTACTTTGTGTTCACGTTTAAGATGCCAACGCCAGTTACTAGTGCTAAGCAATGCTTGACACAAGAAGCAGCCATAACCCTCGACGATGCTGTGGCCGTGGCAGCTCGTCGCGGCCACACTCAAACTACATCTCTTCATTTCATATCTTCCTTATTATCTCTTCCTTCTTCATGTTTACGTGAGGCCTGTTCGCGTACACGTAACAATGCATACTCCGTTCGCGTCCAATTCAAAGCTCTAGAACTTTGTTTAGGGGTGTCAATGGACCGGTTGCCTTCGTCGCCTAACAAGGTCGACGATCCACCTGTTTCGAATTCTCTCATGGCTGCCATAAAGCGATCTCAAGCGAACCAGAGACGACAGCCGGAGAATTTCAATTTTTATCAGCAATTGCAACAGCAGAATCAGTCAGCTTCTTGTTCTTCAGTTCAAGTAGTTAAAGTTGAGCTGCGGAATCTCATAATTTCTGTACTTGATGATCCTGTTGTGAGCAGAGTATTTGGTGAAGCTGGTTTTAGGAGTTGTGATATTAAGCTTGCTGTTCTTAGGCCTGTTCATCAACTCTTCAGATATTCAAGATTCAGAACACCACCCTTGTTTCTGTGTAATTTAAGCAGTCAAACGGATTCGCATAACCGTAATTTTAGCTTCCCTTTCTTGGGTTTTAGTGGGGGAGAAGATGATTGCAGGAGAATTGGGGAGGTTTTTATCAAGAATAGAGGAAAAAATCCACTGCTTCTTGGTACTTTTGCACATGGTGCTATGAAGAGTTTCTTGGAAATGGTAGAGATGAAAAAAGGAGGAGGAATTCTTCCCCTTGAGGTATGTGGATTGAGTGTCATTTCTATTGAGAATGAGATATTAAGGTTTGTTACAGGGGAATGTAATGAGGAATTAGTGAAGTTGAAGTTTGAGGAAATTGGAACTATAGTGATGCATAGTATAGGGTCTGGTGTTGTAGTAAATTATGGAGATTTACAAGTTTTAGCAAGAGATGATGCTTCTATTGAATCTTGCAGGTATATAGTTAGCAAATTGACAAGTTTAATAGAGATTTATCATGGGAAATTATGGTTGATTGGGTGGGTGGAGAGGTATGAGATATATTTGAAAGTTTTGAATAGATTTCCTTACATAGAGAAAGATTGGGACTTGCAAATTTTGACAATCACTTCTTCAGGACCTCCTAAGGAAGAATCATTTCCCAGATCCAGGTATGCTGAAAACTCTTTCCAGTACATGTTCAGTTTGTTAAATTATTTCACTTGGTTTACCATGAAGTGGAACTGAGTATGATGTACTTCAGATATGCAGGTAGCATATCTTAGCTTTTTGATTCTCTTGTTTTTATCTGTGTTGTTGTTTGTTTGCATTTTCTTGTCCGATACTGGTGACGGACTACTCCAAGTAGACATGTAAGACTTTTTGACAACTTTTAGTTTTTAGAAAGGGCAGCCCAATGCATAAAGCATCCCGTATTAATGCAGGGTCTGGGGAAGGAAGGGGTGCGAGGTAGACAGCCTACTCTAATACAAGTAGCAGAAATGTAAGACATTTGGACAACTTTTAATCTAAGTTGCTCGGACACGGGTGCGGATCTAGAGGTCGAATCCTTCAATATGTAAATTCTAAGATTCGGGGATACGGATACGGGTGTGGGGATCCTGCCAAAATAATTCAAAAAAATAAAAATAAAAAATCTAAATTATGAGTAATTTGGTGGAATACTTATGTATAGCTTGTAAAGTGTGAATTTCTTTTTTATTCTCAAGTTGTAGATAAGTAAAGAATTGATTTTCTGGATAAGGTATGCTATTTTCTTCAAATTCGCCCTAGTTTTGGTACTGATTTCGGGAATCAAATTGTATCTCGTCTCGGATTTTTCCGCCCGTCGCGGTCAAAGTACCCAAAGCGTTTGACCAAATCCGGTACGGATCCCATACCCACACCCATACTAGTGTCGTGTCGACACGGGGACGGCACCTAAACGGCCATGTCGGAGCAACTTAGCTTTTAATTAGTGGCTGCTTCCACGACTCGAACATGTAACCTATAGTTTAAATGAATCCTTTAAAAGATAAATATTAACAGGTTAATATGTTAAAAGAAACAATAAATAGTTACTAGTTTAAGGAAGTTAGATTAATTTTGATTGTCCAATTTGGTTAATAATTGAGGATATGCTTGTTGAAGCTAACAATTTCTGAGGTTGAAGCCGGAAATTTGTGAATATTAATTCAAAATTCAGAAAAAAAGATGAAGCTGGTTGTATAACTTATGAACATATCCTTAATGCTGAATAAAAAGTTGCACACTTGTGATTATAATTCACAGCTTGATGGAATCATTTGTGCCGTTTGGAGGATTCTTTTCAGCACCAGCTGCTGATATTAAAAGCCCGTTAATAAGCTGCTCATACCAGAGTGCATCCCGCTGTCACCTCTGCAATGAGAAATGCAAACAAGAGATAAACACACTCTCAAACAGTAGTGGATTTAGCAGCGTTTCAGTTGCAGATCACTGCCAATCAAGTCTGCCTTCTTGGTTACAAATGACTGATCAACTCCGCTCTATGAAGGTCTGTGTTTCTCTCAATTCTACTAGTTAACTTCTCTTTTTTTCTACTACTAGCACAATATTAGACAAAGAAGGCTCTCTCATTCAACTGAACTTGTTATTTTTAGCTCAAACTATGTATACATATGCCCATACAAATATGTATAGTTTTATTATGAACCTTCTATTTCCTTTTGTTTAGGTTCAGCAGTTTTCTCTTCAACACTTCAACTGATCTGGAGTTATATATGAACTGTGTGCCTAGAGATTTCAGAATTACTTAACTGTGAGTGCGTTTAGTGTGCCGAGATCATTTTCTATGACATATATTTTCCAGTGTTAGGTTGGTGAGTCAAAATAAATTTGGAAAAAGTGCATAATAAAGTTTAATAATAATATTAGTAAATCGGATAAAGAGTGTTCTGATGAATTATTGAGTTATAAAGATCAATAATAAACATTAAGTGTCAAATACACTTAACGGCAATCTTCACAATGTTCGGGTCTAATCATGTAATAACTTCTTTATATATCTTCAGTGCAGGCCAAAGATGATAAAATGGTATTGGGTGCTAAAGTTGCTGGTTTGCAGAGAAAATGGGACAATCTCTGTCAGCGTTTACATTACAATCAACCATTATCCAAGACTAGCAGTTTTCAGTTGGGTTCTCAAGTTCCATCTGTTGTAGGCTTTCAAGTTGTTGATCAAGACCAAAAAGAAGGCATCAACGACGACAAAAGAAGCCACACAAATGCATCTTCAGCAGAAACTGGCAGGAAGAACATGAATTCCAGCATGCTAACAATCTCTTCATCAAATGAAAGCAGTCCATTAGGTATGATATCAGAGGCTGGCAATGATAAATCTCTCTCCAAGTTTAGTGAAACGCCTTCAAAAAGTGTCGATGAACGTGGCGTCAACTCTCCAGCCTCTGTAACTTCAGTCCCAACAGATTTAGGTTTGTGTGTGGCCTCTACTTCTCCAGGCAAAGAACAAGAGCAGCTGACAATTCCGAGTAGCATCAATCAAGCACATCATATATCATCCAATGTATCTGCATGTGCTGAGGTGGTCTCGGGGAGTTTCTTTAACCCGTCCCCACTATCGCCATCTTCTAATTCTCTTCAGTGTCTCCACAAGCAATTGGATCCAAAAGATTTCAAGATGCTATACGCGGCTCTCATGGAAAAGGTCGAATGGCAAGAGGAAGCTGTAAATGCTATTAGCCAAACAATAGCTCGGTGCAGAAGTAGAAACGAAAGAAGCCATTGCATACGTCGTGGGGACATATGGCTCAATTTCCTTGGACCTGATAAGATTGGTAAGAAGAAAGTTGTGATTGCATTGGCGGAGATTCTATATGGAAGCACAAACAACCTAATCTCTGTGGATCTAAGTCTCCAGGACGAAGTCGGGTTGTTTGATCTCCAGGTATTGAACAGATATGATGTGAAATTCAGAGGGAAGCATGTTGTTGATTATGTTGCTGACAAATTGAGGAACAACCCCTTATCTGTTGCTTTCCTTGAAAATGTCGATAAAGCTGACTTACTCGTTCAGAAAAGCTTGTCCCAGGCTGTTAAGACGGGTCGATTTTCTGATTCTCATGGTAGAGAAGTTAGCATAGCTAATGCAATCTTTGTGACAACATCATCAAGATTAGATGAAGAAACAACTCTTCATTCTACCAAAGAGACATCTCATGACTATAGTGAGGAAAATATATTGGCAGCTAAAGGATTGCAAATCCAGATGCTAATAGCATTTGATCTTGCAGATGATGTCAAAAGTCCCAACTCAAGTACATTAGTAACAACTAGAAAGCTTACTGTGAATAAAAGAAAGCTTGCTGGTTCAAGGGAACGTGTAGATCAGCAATGTGGAAGCTCAGAGATAACCAAACGAGCACACAAGGCGTCAAATACATGCCTAGATTTGAATCTTCCTGCTGAAGAGAGTGAAAATTATGACACATTATTTAATGGATGCGACTCATGGTTGAAGGAATTATTTGCACAATTCGATGAGACCGTGATTTTCAGGCCATTTGATTTTGACTCTATGGCTGAGAAGCTGTTGAAAGAGATCAGAGTATGCTTCCACAAAATTGTAGGTCCAGAATGTTTGCTAGAGATGGAGACGAAAGTATTAGAACAAATTGTGGCAGCAGCATGTTTAACAGATAGGAAGAAAGTAGAAGATTGGATTCAACATGTTCTTAGCAAGGGATTTATGGAAGCTCAACAAAGGTATAGCCTAAGTGCTCGTTCTGTAGTGAAACTTGTGACTTGCGAGAGTTGTTTCCAACAAGTGCATATACCAGGAGTTCTCCTTCCTAGTAGAATCATAGTGAATTAAACCTATTTATATGTTTTATAAACATTTTAGCAGCTACTTAGTTATGCTTGTGTTGCCCGATCTATCACATGTTTTATTGGGTTTTGCGGGTCACGCTCGTTTGTATAGTTTTAATAAGGGCATAAAAATTGTAGATTTCACCTGAGGTATCTGCAAGCTCTAAATTATTTATGTGTTATGAATTTATCGATATTAAATTTATTCTGCCTTTTGAACTTGTTCCTCTTTTCGAATCTACTAGTTACAAGTTATGTTCTGATTATGTCTAAAGTTTCAATCAAGGTGACACTTTTATCCCGTTATATATAAAAAAGACGATCGACAATTTTTGTAAGCCATAAGAAATTTTTCAGTTGATATTTTACTAGTATTATGAACTAATGAAGAGGTGGATCTACGTGTATGGTAGAGGGTAACGACCCGGGAAAACCTCGTACATTACCTTGAAAAGTGAGTTTATATTTAATTTAGGCAATTGGGGGTATGGGACGAATCTATTGCTTAGCTCAGCCTTTGTATGGGTTCGAAAGTGGTTGCCTCTCCTTCCTTGAGGTTTTTTCAACTTTTAGCATAACGACTAACTGCAACTCAGATTTTTTATTTATTTATTCTTTGCTCTTTTACCGCCCCCATAGAACAAAACTTAGATTCCCTTAATCACGTCACACCCAAAGTTCTCCAGTATTCAGTGAGACCCAATAACTACCGATGAAGTCCTCACCTCTCTGTTTATATTGAAGATAGTGGTGTCCCGTCGTTTTTGGGTCCGCCTGTACAAGTTTTTAACACAAAAGCAAATTCAAATAACCTAAATTACTGTAGAATTAAATCAAATGTTACAAAATTAAATTTTGCCAAAAGTAATATTTAAATCCAAACACCATTCATATTACAAAAGGAAAAGATAGTACCGAGGAGTAATTCATGACTATGAGAAACGAAGTAAAAGCGTACATGTTTTAAAACTGAGGGGGTCAGTGACATGTTCTTAAACTTGAGGTGATACTCACCAGTCGCCGCAACTCCACAGCAGCACTATGAAGACTATAGAGGACAAGAAAATGGCCAAAAGAAACGAATTATCTCTGTTCCTTCTTATCTAGTTCTTGGTTTTATTCGAAACCCTAATTCTCATTCTGGGTAAAGACTCTAATGATGAGGTTCAATTTTGGGTGGGTTTATAGATTAACATTTTTGTTGGCTTGATTTTAACTGGACTATAGCGTTTTGAATTAATGTAATTGTTTAATTTTAAATTCATAATACGCAGAGACATCAAAGGATTTGGAGCAAGTGATGCATAAAGTATACTTTGATATCGAAATTAATGGACAACATAGTGGGCGTATTGTATGGGTTCGAAAACTTGAGAGCACTTTGCACTTGGGGGAAAACGGAACTGGGAAAGCTGGCAAGCCACTCCATCACAAAGTAAATTTTCATCTGAAAACTTTGATCTAAAAGGCATTTTGTCAATGATCGGACACCAATCGATCTTGGCCTCATTTGTTTTTTTTTAAGATTAAGGCGTCTGAATCTGAATACACATCTAAATATCAAGATGTGTATTAAGATTAAGACATCTGAATCTAAATACACATCTGAATATATTAAGATGTGTATTAAGATCTGAATAGAAATAATCAAGATTGTTTGAATTTTAACATCTGAATGTATAAAATTTATCTTTATTTGAAAATTAATAAACATAAAATTCAAATGAAATAGTAACTAATTTAATATTCTATCAATAAAATATATAATTTTTTAAAATATGATAGTTGTTGGTGGCGATGGCTAACGGGTGATAGAGGCGGTGGTTGGTGGTAATTTTGGTTGATGATGGCGGTTCATGCTAGTAGCTAGTAGTGATTGGTAGTGGTGCCAATTATGATTGATGATGGTGGTGGTGGGTGGTGATGGTTAATAATGGTATGTGGTGGTAGTAGTTGTGAGTGAGAAAGGTGGTAGGTGGGTGGTGGTAGGTTATAATAATGGGCAATGTCAGCTGTGATTGTTGGTGGTGATGGGGTGGTCAGTTGTGGTAGTTGAGGTGGATGAGTGTTGATTGTGGGTGAGAATGATATATGGTGGTCGGAGTGGCGGGGATAATGGGTGGTGATGATCGATAATGGTGGCGGCTATGATTGAGGATGATGGTGGCGTGGTGGTGGTGATGGAGGTGGTGGTGGTGGTGAGAGTGGTGGTGGTGGTGGTAGTTGATAATGGTAGGCGATGGCAGCAGATAATAATGAATATGTGATAGCATCTTAATGAAATTAAGTCTCTGTTATAGATCTTAATCATTCAGACCTATTCAGACATATTAAGTGGCTGTGAAGTAAAAAAAATAAACACACTTAATTATTAAGATCTGAATGATCAAGATTCAAACTTTAAAAACAAACGCACTTAATATCTGAGATCTGAACGATTAAGATTCAGACCTCCTTTAAGTGCAAACAAAATGAAGCCTTAGTGTTCTTCATCACTACTGTAACCACTAGTTGGTATGCAATTATTAAGTCCTTGGTTACTAGTTAACATATGTTCTCTTTGATCATTGATTGAACTAATATCGCACTCTTGATTTAACCAAAGATCAAATAAATTCAAATTCATGAAAACGCCGACAAAACCAGATTAAAGCAATAATTTAGACATCAAACCACTATTGTCCTATTCATTTCGTCTTTTTCTTTAAACTAGTGTATTGTTCTCGCTTCGCGTGATTAAGGGAAAAAAAATAAAAACACATTTATATAATAATGTCATAATTATAAAAGGAATATCACTTTTAATATGCGTCCTGGATGAAATTCTTTGATAGAAAGTTTTCAACGTTCCAACTACATATGATCAACCATTGAATTAATATATGTAAACCTGATTAAGAAAAGAGAAAATAGAAAATAATGTGTTTACCCTCAAAAACGGATAACAATTAAATTTGTTTGTGATTTTAAGGATATGTGGATTAATTTGATACAAACGATAAATTGCGTAAGATTAAACGAATAAAGGAGGTAATAAATTTTCGAACCACTTGAGGAGGGTAATTTCAGACTTAACAACGGCCTTATTAATGAAATATGCGCTCTCGATCCCCGACTCACAATGACCAAGCACTGATGAACAAGAACTAGAACTTTGAATAACAGAAAAAACAATAACCCCCTCC
>ML277919.1:81008-112906 GCA_005239495.1 Nicotiana undulata
CCCCACCCGGTTTCAAATTAGATGAGCTTTCCTTTTTAGTATGTTCCAAAATAAATGACACATTTCTAAATTTGGAAATAATTCAACTTTAAACTCTTCAGTTTATCCATTTTACCCTTAATGAGAAGCTTTTATAATCACACAAATGTCATGGCCCACAAAGCTTTTACCCCTTAAGCTTTTGAGACCACAAGTTTCGAAAGTCTTTTTTTTTTTTTAAACTCCGTGCCGAGTCAAACTACCCCATCTAAATTGAAATGGAGGGAGTAGTATATTGCTTTGATGTGCATATTATGGTGTCCCTAATGAATAATCAGACCCTCCCCCCCCCCTCCTTTATATAGTAAGGGAGTTTTACCCTAAGTACTATTACATGAAAGGTAAAAAAATCTTCTATTTTACCAATCATTGGTTCAGTGTTGATACGCGTCGATATCTACGTCGTGATATCCGGCTGGTCACGGATAGCGCGACTTTTTGTTGGTCGTGTTCGGTAACTTGGTAGTGTTCTCTGAGTCCATAGGGATTCGTACCGAACTCGGGGTCATGGCCCCAATACTCCCGAGGTCAGGCGCTTTGCCCGGACCCTGGCTTGAGGTGCTCTTGGTCTCGATTCGGGTTCGCTGTCGTTACATCTCTTGCTCCGTTTGCTTCATCGAAAGACGGGCCCTCTCATGGTCTCGGTTTTACTGGTATACAAATAGTCCCCTCATTTCTCGGAGAGTAAGTTTATGGAAACGATGAGAAACGACATGAGCACCTCGATTCCTTCCCCAAAACGCCATAGGAGAAATGATAAAAGATTTTAGACGTCCCGTCAGATGTGTCATAATAACTTCAAACGTGTGTCAGTCGTCGGCAATCCGTCCTTGGAAATACGATTTTAACTTCCTATAGGCGGTTAGCAAAGGAAGAGCCAATTTTCCATGTGAGGATACCTAGTTTCGGTCTGGCCTAGAGTCCTGCTAACATAATAGATAGGAAATTGCATGCCATCCTCTTTACGGACCAGGACTCCACTTATCGCTATCTCGGATACCGCTAAGTACAGGTACAACTTCTCGTCTGCCTTCGGAGTATAAAGCAAAAGCGGGCTCGAAAGGTATTACTTGAGTTTTTGCAAGGCTTGTTGGCACTCCGGGGTCCATGAGAAGTTATTCTTCTTCTACAATAATGAGAAGAACCAATGGCTTTTGTCGGAGGACCTTGAAATGAATCGCACATGGCGGCTATACGCATGGTTAACCTTTGAACGACCTTGACATTGTGCACCACGGTAATGTCCTCTATGGCCTTGATCTTATCGGGATTGATCTCTATTCCTCGGTGGGACACCATGAATCTAAGGAATTTCCCTGACCCGACTCCGAATGTGCATTTCTCCGGGTTCCGCTTCATATTGTATTTCTTCAATATGTTGAAGGTTTCCTGGAAATGTTTCAAATGTTCCTTTACTCGCAGGGACTAAACTAACATGTCGTCAATATAAACCTCCATTGATTTTCCTATTTGCTCTTTGACCATCTGATTTACTAGGTGTTGGTAAGTGGCATCGATATTTTTTAATCTAAATGGCATTACATTATAACAGTAGGTGCCATATTTAGTGATGAATGATGTTTTTCCTGGTCGCCCGGGTCCATCCGAATTTGGTTATACCGAGAGTAGGCATCGAGAAAGTTAAGGGTCTCGTGGCCGGCCGTTGCATCGGTCATGTGATCGATGTTGGGCAAAGGAAAAGTGTCCTTGGGGAATGCCTTGTTCAAGTCTTTATAGTCTACACACATTCTTAATTTATTCCCTTTTTTAGGGACTACTACTACGTCTGCTAACCAATCTGGGTACTTAACTTCCCGAATAGATCCTATTTTAAGGAGTTTAGAGACCTCGTCTTTGATGAATGGATGCTTGAATTCGGACCGAGGCCTCCTTTTCTATTTGACCAGGTGGAACTTCGGATCCATGCTCAGCTTGTGAGTAGTTATTTCCAGTGGGATCCCTGTCATGTCAAGGTGGGACCAGGAGAAACTATCTATGTTAGTTATAAGGAATTCAATAAGGTTTTTCCTGAGCTCGGGACTTAACCCCGTGCCCAGGTATACCTTTCGATCGAGTAGGTGCTCGATCAATATGACTTATTCCAACTCCTAGACCATTGATTTAGTGGCGTCGATATCGTCGGGGGCTATGAAATATCTAGGAACTCCGTAGTCATCATCCTCGCTTGTTCCCTGCTTTCTAGCTCTCTCGGTGCCAATATCGGTGATTGCTATTTGGTTTCTTCCTTAGTGATCGAACTCGGGTTCTTTGATGTCAAAAGTGCGATATCAGAGCCGCCTCGTCGACCACGAACATCTCTTTTGCGGTCGGTTTCTCTCCATAATTGTTTTAATCCCTCCTAGTGTTGGGAATTTCAACACCTACACCTGGTGTAGTGTCGAGGGAACCTCCCTCATGTTATGAATTCATGGCCTCCCGAACAGAGCATTATATCTCATATATCCTTCGATCACGTAGAAATTTGTTTCCCGAATGGTTCTGGCGGTGCTCACCGGTAGAGTTATCTCCCCTTTAGTGGTCACATGCCATGTTGAATCCATTTAGAACTCGGACTGCAGACGCAATTTGGTCTCGTAGACCCAGCTGTTCCACGATCCTCGATCTGATGATATTGGCTGAGCTACATGGATCAATTAACAAAGTCTTAACTCGAGATTTATTTATGAGTACAGACATTACCAGTGCATCATTGAGCGGTTGCACGACGCCTTCAGCGTCCTCATCGCTGAAAGATACGGATCCTTCTGGAACGTAATCTCGAATCTGATTTTCCCTTGTGGTGGACACTTGGTGCGCTTTAACATCGGCCCTTGGGGACGTCGACCCTACCGATGATCATGTCAATGACGTGCTGAGGTTCATCATGCTCGATCTTCTTATTGGAGTCCCTATTCCTGAAATGAATTTTGGCTAGATCGCTCCGGAATTCTTGGAGATGTCCATTGTTGAATAATCAGGCTACTTCCTCTCTTAGTTGTCGGCAGTCTTCAGTTCTGTGGCCATGAGTGCCATGATATTTACACATTAGTTTGGGGTCCCTTTGGGTAGGATCGGATTGTATAGGTCGAGGCCACTTAGTGTCTTTGATGCGTCCGATGGAAGATACGATGGCAGCAACATCGATGTTGAAGTTGTATTCTGATAACCTCGGTGCTTCCTTAGGCCCTATGGGCCTGTCAAAACTGCTTCTGCTCATGAGCCCCTGGTTATTTTGACCTCGGTCGCTTCTACTTTCACTTTTCACAAGGTTTTGTCCAGGCCCATTACCTCTTCGATCTCCATTGTATGGTTGATACCGGTCTCTATTTGATCTTGGTTCACGATCAATGTCTCTTTTGGACCTGTCACTAGCTCTGACGGGATAAATGGACCCGGAAAGGGCCCCAAGCTGATCATATTCGACCCTGATTTTTTATTGGTACTGGTTAGGGACGTCGGCCCAAGATACTGTCAGATATTCTATCAGATTTTTCTTCAACTGATGTGAAGCCAATGAACTTCGAGCATTGAGTCCTTGGGAGAAGGCTTGAACGGCCCAATCGTCCGCGAACAAAGGCATGTCCATTCGTTCCATTTGAAAACGGGACACGAATTCCCTGAGCATCCCATTATCTCTTTGCTTCAATTTGAAAAAGTCTGACTTCCTGGTCTCGAGACCATATCATAGCTCCCTGAGCTATGATATAAGGGGGTAAGTTGTGATACCATATCATAGCTCCTTTTGACAAGGTCTCTCCGAACATTTTCAGCAGGATGGACCGATCTCATCATCTTCCAAGTTGTTCCCATTGATGGCGCACATGTAGGAGGTCATATGTTCATTTGGGTCAGTTGTTCCATTGTACTTAGGAATTTCGGGTTTGCGGAACTTCTTCGAGGTCGACTTCGGAGTTGCGCTCGGAGAGAAAGGTTTTTGAACAAACTTCTTGAAATCTAGGCCCTTCAATATCGGTGGTTCTCCTGGGGTTTGGTCGACTCCGGAATTGTAGGTTTCTACTTTTTGTCATTGTCTTCGATCTTCTTTTCTCCGATTCCACCCGTTTTGTCAGTTCCTCAAGCATCTTTATAATCTCGGGGTTGGTCCCGGTTCAACTTCACTCGGCCCTTCTACGATTGGTTCATTTCTGCTTGTATTTTCCCGGGATGGTTCGGGCTCGACTCTGCTTGGGGCGCGACTCTAGTTCTGCAACTATCTATCGCTGCTTGTTGAGCCTGCAACATTTCGAAGATTACTCACAAGTTGATCCCATCACCTTCACCGTTGTGTGTATTTTGGGCTACCGATCATACTCTCCCACAAATGTTGTTCTCAGGATCGGTAGGCAAGTTTGCATTGATGGCCACATATGAGTTAGCGTCGATTGGATCCGCGGCCGGAACTCTGTTGGGGTCTCCAGGGGGAACCTCTTTACTGGGTTCCACATTGTTGTTCTCGCCATTGTGTCCAGACTCAGCATCCACGTTCAAAGGGGCTGATTGGGAGTTCGACATTTTATGCTTTGACCTGAGATTAAGGACTTCAAAGAACAAGTGAAAAACAGGGTGTGTTATGTAAATTCGTATCAAATTGCCACAATTATTCTTAGCCCCTTGGTGGGCGCCAAACTTCTTACCCTAAAAAATAGATAACAATTAAATTTGTTTTTGGTTTTACGGATATGTGAATTAATTCGATACAAACGATAAATTGTGTAAGATTAAACGGATAAAGGAGGTAATAAATTTTCAAACCACTTGAGGAGGGTGATTTCAGACTTAACAACATCCTTAATAAAATATCTGCCCTCGATCCCGGACTCACAATGACCAAGCACTGATGAACAAGAACTAGAACTTTGAATAACAAAGAAAATAATAGTATATTGCCTTGATTTACGTGTTACAATGTCCATAATGAATAATCAGACCCCTTTTATATAGTAAGGGAGTTTATCCCAAGCACAATTTTATGAAAGGTAAAAATCTTCTCTTTTACCAATTCCTGGTTCTGTACCGATACGTGCTGAGATCCACGTCGTGATATCCGACTGGTCATGAATATCACGACCTTTGTTGGTCATGCTCGGTTACTTTGCTAGTGTTCTCTGAGGCCATTGGGATTCGAACCGAACGACCTCGATACTCCCGAGGCCGGGCGCTTTGCCCGGACCCCGGCTCGAGGGGCGCCTGGTCTCGATTTTGGTTCCCTGCCATTACGTCTCTTGCTTCGTTTGCTTCATCGTAAGGCGATCCCTCTCATGGGCTCGGATAAATTATCCGTATATATAATGAAAAAGAGAAAAAAAAATTGTAATGTGAAATTATGGGGATGTAAACATGAGTCGGTGTTCGCTTTTTTTATTCCTCTAAGATTTTTCTTGTATTTGGTTTCTTAGTATGAATTGTGGACACTTTTGTTTTATAAGGTTGATAGCTTTTCTCTTTCGTTAGAATAAAAATTGCAATAAAACTTTAAGTTAAAGGGCACACAAACAAAGAAATAGAAAAAGAACATTAGAAAATAATGGAAAATATAACGTCACAATTATGTTTACATATAGGATGATGCTAGTCCAATAAACAAATAGAAGAGGAAATGAACAAACAAATGCGTATGGATAATTACTTTTAACATTGTACAGTACCATAAAAAATAAAAAGAATAATATCTCAATTACATATTCAATCACAGCAAAAACACTCCTAAAACTCCAAACAAACAAATGAGACTGCATTTTTATGTAAAGCTCTAGAGCCGAAATTTGACAACACCGCTATTAATCAAGATTGCTTTGAGAATGTTGATTTGACTCTTGAGCCATCACTAATTTGATAAAATAACAATGACTGACGATGAGTCTACCATCTACATATGAATATAGCTAGAAGTGAAGAAAATTTGAATGATTAAGGTTAGGGGTTGCGAATTTATTGGGATGAAAAAGTTATTGGTAAGAGAAATTTGATTAGTATTGTTTAATGCACAAAAGATAACGCTTCGAATGTGAAAGCTGAAAAGTTCATGCCTTGCCGTTACTTTGGTGATGGAGAAGGAAAGCACGAATGGGCAATCTTCACTATTATATACACAATATTTAAGAGAGTAATTACTGGGGCATTTGCTTCTATATTCAGTTTTTGGGTCACCTTTTAACTTATACTCTCTTTAAAAAAAAAATGCAAATGTACCTACTTTTCGTGTAACTTCAGACAAACGGACTTGAAGTAGCAAAAATTTATGTCTGAAGTTTGAACTTCAGAATGTTTTACCTGAAGTGTAGCAAAACTTCAGATATTTTTGCATGAAGTTTGGCCTAACTTGCAAAGGCAATCACGCAAACTTAATGGCAAAATTCAGTTCAATAAAACTACAACATGTTTTGGCTAAAATTTTTGTTTTGTAATTGCTGAACTTCAGCATTCTAGGAGCTGAAATTTGTTTTGTAATTGCTGAACTTCAGCATTCTAGGGCTGAAGTTTGTTGTATTTGCTGAACTTCAGCATTCTAGGAGCTGAAATTTTGTTTATATTTGTTGAACTTCAGCATTCTTAGAGCTGGAGTTCTAAACAACAATGAATTTAATAGATCATGATTAGCAGCGATTGATGTTGTTCATTTTAAAAATTAAAAAATGAACAAGTTACTACAGAGAAATTAGAACCAAAAACCAATGCGCATGTAAAGCTAAAATATCTAATAGGTTAAATTATTGTGAATAAGACCAAACTGAACATAATGGGACAAGCAGATATATATGAATCATCAGGTTAGAACGCATAACAATATATCAAGCTTCAACATTCAGAAAACGAAGGAGGCAAACGAGGCCGAAAGTTATTTAAAAAGTGGGTACAAATTAAAACTTTTTTAAGAAGTGAGCATAGGTTAAATGGGAGCGTCCTATTTGGTCGCCCCGTGCAATTTTTACATAATTACCTTTTGTAAAATAAAGGCTATAAATATCAACGGCTATTGGGCTTTCAATAGACAAAGGCATCGGCTTTATAAGACTTTCAAGACTTATATAGTTATATTGGATATTTGGGCTTTAATATGCAAAGTAAGTGGTTATTTACGTTAGCAGGTTTATTATAGGAGTGAAGGAGAGAAATAAACGGAAGAAAAGCAGGAAAACAAGAAAAAAGATAAATAGAAATATTTGTCATATAGAGGTGCCAAAGCACCTTATTTATGCCTAGCTTTATATATATATATATATATATATATAATTATAATTATATTAGTGGATGTCTATAACTCCTAAAGAAGTTACTCCCACTATTCTTCTTCATTAACCTCTTACTATTCTTCACCATTATTATTGTAATTCTCATAACTCCTTAACCTCCATGATCTTACCCCATGATCTCAATTGTTAATATCATGTTTATGACATCCTTTTGTATTACCTTAATGTCATCCTATAAATAGTGGGTTTGGACATCACATTGTATATACGTGAACACATAGAAGAAATAAGATAGTTCTCTCTACATTTCTTGTCTATTTTCTTGTTTCATATTATTATTTTGAACTTAGTTTTTAACACGTTATCGGGCATTTCGTATATCATATCAATATTGAGTTTGCTTCTTATTCCAACAGTGAGTATTATTTTTAATTATAACCACAAATTGTGTATTTAGCTTATGTTAAAAAATTTAAGATTTGTAGTTACTTTGGTTATAAAACAGTAAGCTTTGATTTTAAATTTTCATGCACATATGGCTATATATCCCCACTAACTTTGTTCCTGGTTCTAATATTGATTTTATACAATTATAACATCATGCTATCATTGATTTTCCATGATATTAAAAGATCTTTATGAAACATTAAAAAGCATTCTGGTCATGTTTAGTGTAATATAATATTTTGGTTTAGATTGATCTTGTGTATTAACGAGGACTTAAGATTAATGGCTTAATCTAATTAGATGCAATATTTTTTATGTTGATAATTGACAAAGTGATATCATTATGTTTTGCTAGCCTATTTTGACATATTTGTATGAAAATAGAATATGCTAGTAATAGTAATAACTTAAGATTATTTGCTTTATGAAGCTAAGTATATTTAATTATATGTTTCAATTCTTGTGCACATTTTATGTAGCCATCGTGCATTAGTTTGCAGTAACATATAACATAGTAATAACGCCACATGGAGACTCTTTGTATTGACATGTGTATATGTAGGATACAAGTACACGAGTTTGTACTCTATCATATTTTTATTGATCATTGTTCTTATCATTTCTATTTGATTATTTGTATGATAGATTTTACTATGTGGCTATATAAAATTATGTTCCATTCCTAAAGTGAATGAGACAATTTGTAATAAATATTATATGAGGGTAAGACGGTGGGCTCAAGTCTCAACGCACATGAGAATAAGACATCGGGTTTAAGTCATGGTGCACCATGATGATAAGAGTTGAATTTTAGTCCCAACTCATTTTGGTCTAACATGTCTTTATATGGGTAAGGCATTGGGTTTGAGTCCCAATGCACCATATAGATGATATAATGATGATTAAAGAAATATAATGTATTTCATAAAAAAGCATGAAGTTTGTCCCACTTGATTTGCTCCATTCTTGAAGTGAATGCGATTGTGGTGCATAATAAGTCTAAATAAAGACAAGTGGTTGACCAATGAACCTGAGTGTGCCAAAGACCAAAATAATATAGTCATTGTTATGGTAAATATAAAAAAAGGAGAACAGTAAGGGTTCTCAAAATAATCCTTCAAATGTGAAGGAATTGTATATCAATATGGCCTGAAAATATGAGGCACACTCAGACAATTATGGTCCATTTTTTTGAAAGAATGCGATTTGTGACAACATTGCAAATGCAGACTCATTCCTGAAAGTGAATGTGAAAATATACATGTAATATAAATTATGCATAAGAACGTGCTTATGCATGGTTGCATAAATACTATAACTCACCTCTACTGGGAGGTTTGAGAGAAATAAAGATAATGAATTTTACAATGTGGTTACATGACTATGTCATTGGTCGCGTATATGTGGTACGCCAATAATATTTTGCCATGACTTACAAAAAGTTATTAAAGGCAAAATTAAGTAATAAATAATTTTGCTTATAATGATTTTGACCATGACAATTACTATTAAACGATTTTCTCCGCAACAGAGACATTCACCATATGGATGGTGTGACAAAAGATCTTGTAGTACAAAAGCAGTTAAGAGCTCCGAAGGACTCATTTGTTACTACCCGGATAAAGAAAATTGTTCATGACATTATAGAAAGTCTCCAAAGAAACATTTTGAGTTTCAAACATATTAGCCAAATTGGTTGGCATTTGAGACTATAAATGAAAGGAAGATTAAATATCTTCATATTACTATAATCATACCGGGTAAATATGAAAGGTTACCCCATTTTTCTTCTATTTGTACTACAGATGTATAAGCATGATGATAGAATCACATGCCATAGTAAATTAACTGTTTACTGAAACAAATAGTAGTTGGCATGACCGGTTGGCCATCCCAGTTCAACTATGATACGAAAATTAATTGAGAATTCACATTAGCATATATTGAAGAAATAGAAGATTCTTCAAGAATTCTCTTGTGTTGCTCATCTCATGATATATCAGTTACGGTTGGGATTGAATCCCTTGATATCTGGAACGAATAAAATGTGATGTATATATGAGTCCAGTCACCTGCCATGTGGACTGTTTACTATAATATAATTTTAAAAGATACATCTATTGTATGGTCACACGTGCGTTGTCAACTTGCAGTGTGAATTTTGCAAGGTTGATTGCTCAAATTATTAGAGCACAGTTCTAGAATATAAATTATGATGATTCTTGATATTGCTGGTTTAAATCCATCTTGGTTTAGCAAAAATTGTATGCCTTCAATTATAGTTAAACCATTGGTTATGAGATGTACTATTTAACATACAACAACACTTGTACGCATCTAGCCAAGTTATGATAAATTCTCCCCATCGCAATTGGTTCAGGGTCAGGAACCAAATAATTTTCATCTAGAAATATGGATGTTCTATATGATTTAATTGTTCCACCACAATGCATAATGATGGGTCCCCAAAGAACGTTGGGGATATGTGTTTGTGATCCCATCATTAGGGGGAGAAAATTGGCAACTGAAAAGTAATCATGGAATGAATTATTATGAGTGTTCCTCGATCCTTGTACAAGAAAATGTGAATTTGAAGTTCAAGTGATAATTCATTTGTAAAATATTGTCAGGCGTATTTGCTGACCCAAAGCGTTATATTTCAGCTTCTAATTCTCCAAATAGAGTAAAGTTCGTGATGGACATAGTCTATGGAATGCATAAAGCGTAATAGACTAATCGGTTCCAAAGATAAAACTCCTTGAAGAAGGAGATGAGCAAATGATAAAGATGGTCATACTAAGGAGTCAAGTGCTCTGTAAAAGCACCATGACATAACACTTTATAAGACCTCATGGAAGAGTCTCAGGTACCTGAAAATAATGAGATCTCGATAAGTTATGTCTTTATTGTGTGATGATGGAACCGATGTAAAATGACCATCGATGATATTGTTGATATAATGCAGCGCTCAATATTTTTAATATTGATGAGGATCTTGAGCTCAAATCTGTCATTGAATTTGGACAGATAAATAATTGGTCAATGAAAAATATGTAATCAAGATTGACTTCACTTGGAAAACGTGAAGTTTTGGACTGATAGTCCCAACACCTAAAAGTATAAAGCCGTGGGGTGACACAAGATTTTACGTAAATTTCATGCCATTTGATTATATGGAAACATGTTCCATTGTGGTGGATACAATTGCTTTCAGGTTTTAGTCTGGCAATACTTGGTAAATTTGATATGCGTATATAAAAATCATTGAAGGATTTAAACTGTTTTGAATCATATTAAGATTCCCAAGAAATTTATTAAATAAAGCTTCAACAAATCTTTATGTGGATTGGAGCAATCATGGTGTACATGATTTATTTTTGTGTCTATTGCAATTGGTGCACTATGTATCTCGCTAGAACCATGAGTATAGAAATATGCTAGCGAGATATAGTTTTATTCCTATACGAAGATATTGGAATACTATTAGTATTATATTGCAAAAGGAATCATTGATATAGATTTGTTTATTCTAACAAATAGTGTCAAGATTTTGTTGGTTATGCAAATGCAGGTATTTTCTGAAGTTCGTTTTTCAAACAATCTAGTATGTGAGAGTACTGCCATATTATTATTTCACAAGACAATCAATTGTTGATACTTATCCAAGTCATGTCAATATACCAGACTGATAAAGCAAGTGACTCAACACACAACAGATGTGTGACTTTTCCTTGAAGAGAAGATTCCAATAATAGTGAAGGGGGTGATATTTGGTTATCTCAGTTGAAAGAAGGATGTATTGAAGGAGATGCAATAAATCATATATTTCATCAAAGTTCTTTGTCACACACAGTCTTCAACAGAATGATGAAATAGATGTTCAACAAATTCGTTCAAGTGATAATTTGGCGGAATAATTCACTAAGGCATTGTCTATCTCAACATTATAGATGTTGTTATACAAACTTGGAATTCGTCGTCTTCGAAAAATAAAGTGATGTTTTCATATTAATACTTTGAGCTTAATTTTTAACATATATTAATTATTAGAATTTTTCACTCCAGCAAACAAAAGAGATATCTCATGTGGTATTCATAGCACACATGACCTCTTCCTTCTTCTTCCCTTTTTCTTTTATTGACGTTACATCTTACAAACTTCCTGTGCAGTTATTAAGACTGTTTGATACAATATTTATGATCATAAATTTAAAATTTAATCCTTTTTTTGCATTTTACCAGAATGGAGGAAATAAGGAAACAATTGATAAACCTTATTTCTTTCAGTTTAATAAAAGTGAATTGCTAACTATTTTCAAAATTAATCAGTTTGTTGATTTCAGGCGTTGCTAGCTTTTCAATTTGGGTTTAAGAAAAGGAGGCAAATTTTTATTACAAAATATGACGTCATGTAAGTCAAAAATGATAAAAGAGGAGGTTTTTGGAATGTCAAATGCCTTGAACTTTGCTCAACTAAACCATTAAAAACAAAAGGTAATTAAGTCGTATTGTAAGAAAGACTCCAGATTAACTAAAAAGACAGATTACCTTTGTGTAGCATATTCATACATTATGCCCTTTACAATTTTGAATTAAGAAAATGACCTTTTTAAATATTTTATATGTAAAAGACAGATCTCTTACGTGTAAAATATAAATCTCTCAATGTAAAAAGAGAGGTAGGGTCATAAAACTAAAAATAAGTTTGTAAAAAACCAAAAAATCCATTACACGGAAGTCAAGAGAATTCTAGACAACATTTACTCGGAAAATAGCTTCTGAAATAGCCTTTTCTCCTTTTGAGAGGTTCTGAAATAGCCAACTATAGAGAAATGGTCTAAAATATATTGCACGTGAAATACATTATCACTCTGACTTCCTCTCTATATGGACTGAAATACATTATCAATATGACTTCCTCCTTATATGGACTGAAATAAATTATCAAAATGACTTCCTCTTTATATGGACTGAAATACCTTATCAATATGACTTTCTTTTTATATGGACCTTCTCCCTATGAAAAATGGAAGTACAGGCCATTTGATCATTTGGCATAAATACTTCCCACAGAAATGCATCCTGCTGCACGATTGAACAGAAAATGAGAGCAACGGTGCAAATTTCCAACCGGGTCACCCAAGCCTCCCCACCCCACCCCACCAACCTCGCCCTCTGGCCGTCTCTCTTTTCTCTTCTCATAAACAGGAGTTCTGTATAACTGAGCAAAGTATGCAGCTTCATCAAGATATAGTATCTTAGTCGCTATGAAGTTTTCTCCTCTGGCATCTGTTTATATACCACCTCGCATGTTTTTTTAGGCCAATGCTAATCATTACTTTAAGGCTTGCAAGCATGACAAATGTCATTGCAGACAGAAGAAAAATCCAAAAGAGCCTCCAAGGAAGTGGATTATAGGGAAGATGAGCAGCAAACACAGGACGCAGCACCCGGATTACCTGACATGCAAAAGAGGTTGCTCGGTAAGGAATAAATGAGCATTTTAAGCTCTGTATAAAGGAAGGAAACCCACAAGTCCAAGGGAATAGATCCTGCTTCCCCTATGTTCCATATCCACGAAGTGTAGTATTTTGAAATAAAGAGACTATGATTTTATTCAAAAATTATTATGTTAGAAGATGGCGGCTTTAGACAAATCAGAAAAAACTTACCACACAAGCAGGTGCCAAAGGGACGAAAGTGAGGTTATTCTTCATATTGTCCGTTTGAATATTCAGTGTCTGTTAAAAGTCGACAATTAGAGTAATGTGAGAAACAGAATCCTCAGAAAGAAAAAAGTACCAAGATGCCACAACGGCTTAGTAGGATGAAGAGTGTGATAGCAATATAGCAGTATAAAACTACAAATTATTCGAGCTTATCAGAGAAATCCACCAGCTTAAAGAGCTTGACTTTACAAGCAAAGTCAAATAGCAGCCCATGAATTAAAAATACCTGCTTACAGAGATCTTCAAGAAACTCTGAAAAGGCAATCGGCTTGATATTGTTAAATTTTGCGATGAATGAATGCTTGATTATATCAATTGTCATCTCACTTACGTAGACGACAAATGCATTCTGCAGGATTCGAAAAGAAAATTTCTTAATATGAGCCAGTTCAAAAACAATTCAGTAAGTTGATCACTTCATTGCACAAGGAGCATCAGCAGCAGGCCTTACACAAAGAAAACTTTCAAACCAAGGTCCATCTGCCTCCAGAATGTTTTGAGCTAACACAAATAAGAGAAATGCCGAAATATGGAACCGCTCCACTGAATCTGCCAAAAGCCAATGGAATTAAAGTTTAAATGCACAGAAACTTCGTAATCAAGCACAAATGCGAAAATATAATAGGATTGAGCATTACCAAACACCATTAAGCTTAAACGAAATGATAAGTAAAACAACAAATAAAGAGTCACTAGTCAGCAACTAATATATGGATGGGTGAACGTGGAAACTAGTAAAAACAGGAGGAACAGATGAAAAAGAAAAACCACACCCATCAATAAAATCCAAATCCATCAGACAGACAATCCTAAAATTGGCCCTGAGCTTCCTTCTCCTGAGGTGCCAAGAGCACTATGTCAAGGGAATAGGAAATCCTTTTTTATGTTGCACAAGTTAGAGAGAGAGAAGGTCGGAAAAGATGTGCGATTAGTTATGCATAAACTGAAAACTAACAATTAATGGGCATCATCTGAGAATAGTGGCAAAATAAGTATTGCTACCATTTCTAGTAAAGTAGGTTCTGCTACCGTTTCTACTTGATACATTTTTGTTAGAAGTAATATATTTGACTCTGCACGTGAGTACAATGAGCACTTTTTCTGTGCCTATAACAGGGCAGATCTGAAAAGACCATTTATCTGAATGTTGGGACGTACCACTCACACTGTTAGTGAAAACAATGATCAACAAAGGACTCGACAATAATCACCTTATTTGTATTTTGTGTGTTAAAGTTTTATTTTAATTCACATTTAAGAGGCAACCCTAACAAAGTGAAATACAAGCCCTTTAGAACGGTAGTGAAACAAACAATGTGAAAGGGGAGTAAAAGTAAGGCCTCTAAGACTAAATATAACCATGAGAATCCTAGAAATGCGGATGTTAAGATTGATACCCAGTCATATAAGATTAGACAAGATCCGAAATGACAGCCAACAGATGTTCAAATAGCACATATAAAAGAAAAATGACAGAAAATGTTAAGGTTATATCCTGCGTAGACCACTAAATGTAGAATCCAGTAAATGTCAATATGGCATTGAATGTGCTAGAAAAATACAAGGTATACCTAAAATCATAGAGAGGAAGTCTCAAAAAACTACAATGTCTCGAAATTAATGCAAATATGCTATGTTGCTCGGACTCTCGAAAATGTCGATCGGTGCGTGTCGGATCTTTCAAAAATAGTACATTTTTAGAGGATCCGACACGGGTACGAAAGCTGTTTTGGAGAGTCCGCACAACATAGCAAATATGTGTAAAAACATAAGAATGTAAGCAAAAGATTCGTTTTTATTCTTTAGTTCATAGCGCCTCTTTATTTGTTGTACTTTTTTTTCTGCAATGTAATGCCTCCTTTTACTAGCTCTATTTCTCTTCCTGTGCATCTTTTGACATACCTCTTCTTTCTATTCTTTTTTTATGAAGACCTCTTCTTTCTATTCTACAGACCATGAATCTTCCAATATGCAAATCACCTTCTTTTGCCACTCCTGCTTTTTGAGCTTTTGCTTTTGCTTCTCGTCTACTCTCTTAACAAAATTACTAAAGCACTTAAAGATTAAATTTAATCTACAGAAAATTTCGATTTTATATAGTTGATTAATAGAAAATTGAGTTATCTTTTCTTCTTTTTTTATATTTGAAACTGAACATCAAATTTGCAATTGAACTTATCTTGTAATTACATTTTAGTGATATTGAAATTTGTAACTTCATCTGAAATTGAGACTAAATTGACTGGGTGATATTTTTATGAAAAGGTAAATAAATTGATTGACTGACTGATTGGCATTGAGATGCAACCTATAGGGACTACAAACATGCCAATAAAAACATGCAACAGATGGAATCACTTCACACAAGATAATAAAGAAAAAACTAGCTACCAACAGCAGATTCATAAAGAATTCTTTAATCATGGCAATAGAACCTTCAAAATTTCAGGTAAATACTGCTAGAAGATAACTCACCATAATACACTAGATTGTGAACGTTATCCTTGCTGTACCGTTTGAATACATTGCTCTTTATTTCCGCAAAATTGTTTGATACAAGCAAAGCAAATAATGCGTTGTTGTGGGCAACTATACAGGTTGACAAAGTGATGGCTTGAGCTAGCAAGATGAAAGAATGAACAAGTATGGGGAGTCAAGGAACCAGACAATATTAGGGATGAAATTTATCATATTGACCAGAATACGGAAAAGGAAAGGATATTTGATGAAGCCACAGCTACAACTTCATCCATAATAAATCTTCTCATCCACAATTGCATATTTTCCGTGGAGCTATTTGCAAGCCCTTCTGCTGTATTAAAAAGAGTCTGCATGACATCTCCACTAAAGCTTTGGAATAGTCTATCAAAAACCTGCCGAGAAGGGCAACAATAGCCTTAAATTATCTATAAATTGCCAAAAAAAAAAAGGAGTTAACCAAAAAATATTGCATATTGAATGATGTTAGGACAGCAACATGGACGTGTAATAAACCTATATCTTGTACAAGATTGGAATGAAAGGATACTTGATGAAGGATAGCGGAAACATATCCAAACATATGACTAGAGGTGCTTCTCCTTTGAAGTTACTCTATTCTTTAACAACAAGAATGGGGACATATTTCATTTATTTTACTTTGAAGCAAAGACATGAATTACATTCTATGGATTAGTTATGTTGTATCAGAATCCAGCCAACCTTCAACATGATACGAAGACCTAAAGTACACAACCAATTTGTGGCATCTTAACACATGCCCTTAATTATAATAAAGTAGTCAACTTCTCACCTCCAACACATTGTAAACCACATAAAGCTTGATTGTCCCTTGACCACGAATCATGTGATAGATTAGGCTAATATCTGCCACAGTGAATTGCAAATAGGAGTAAGACTAAACAAACAAGAAACCAAGAATTGAGAAGTCAAAGCTCAGATGTGTGATTGGGGTAATTAGCATGTAGCAAAACTTTAAGACTGGGGTTGAGGATAAACGAATCCTACTGCACCTGTTTGTTGCAACAAAATCGCCCCACTGGCCAGGGCAACACAACAGCCAATATCAGAAAGCTCAACTGCGGAAAGTTTCTTGAACTGCCTGCCATGAGCATGGTCAGATTATTTTGTAAACATAAGCTGCAGTTAAATAGATTTATTTTAACACAACGAAATCAAGGGGCGAGAAAGGAAAGGAGCTAAGGAAATAAAGTAAAGACGTGCTTCAGATGGGAGGGTGAATCAATTCTTTTAGAATTTAGAGTCACCATAACCAACAACAATAACAGGGGCAAGACAAAATAAAATAAAAGCAAGGACAAACTATAAGTTCTTAAGGGAAAATCAAGACAACAGTCTCTCTTCTTCCCACTAAAATTTGATTGGGAAGTCTCCTACTTCAGAGGTAAACAATAGAATAACTTTGAAGGAAATATATCCCTAGACTTTCAACCTCATAGGTACTTAAGGGCATTACCCTTGTTTCAACTGATAGTCCTCCTGTAAGTTCCGCTCTGCAAATTCACTTAACCAGGGAACTATTACTTGGCAGTAACAGAAACTTCTCCAAGTGCAACTGGAGAACAGTCTTGGAATATATCACCTCCGGGGCACCAACTGAACACCATTTTCTACAGAAAGAAACTTTAATTTCCCTTTTATTGTCTTTACTCATAATCCCTTAAACTCCTAAAATTATTTTCTTTTCCCGGGACTGAAGTAACAAAGGAAGCAAGCTGAAACACCGTGAATTTTTTTCACAGCAGAATTTGTAGTAAAGTCTTCTTTTTAGTTTTATTAATAATCATACCTCATTTCTGTAACTAAATAAATAATGTTAGAATCGTTGCAATATCCGATCTCTAGCATGAAGATACACCCAATCACAAATAAAACCGAACAGAACACTAGACATGAAGGTATACCTAATCAGTAATAAACTCCCAAGAAATGCAAAAAAGGAAAAATCTTATATCAATACACCCTCCAATAACTATCCATCATCTCCTTCAAGTTGATAATTTAGCAACGCATACCATATGGCAGCTGCAACTTCACACCAAAAGAAATTCAATGACAAACCAGTAATTAAAAGCTCATTGCACAAATACACTGTTCCCATAGGTTTCGAAACCACAAAAATTATCAGCCTCTATGGATAGAGATAATTCATTAAGAAGAAAAGAATTGAGTATGAAAGAAAAACCTACCTATTCCCTCGAGTTCGGTTTGAGATATATAGTGATTACATATGGTTTATTTTTTGGTAAAAATACTGATTCTATGCAAGATTACATCCCTAATCTATGCATAATTATGAAATTCATAACAAATTAAATCAAACCTAAAAAATCAACATGGATTGGGATAGTAAGAAATCTTATATTACTTCTAGACAAAATCTGAAATAAACTGTTTGATTAAAGGGTTAATTTGAGATTACAGAAAAAAATCTGCATCCCATCTGCTGCTGTAAGGTCAGAAGGGTATGATGAATTATTTTAGGACAGTATGATAGACACAACTCTCCTGGAGAGTGGAGATCCCAAAAAATCATTTCAAGTTCAAAGAACAAAGGAAGAGTGAAGCATGAAATACCAACCTTGTATACAGAAACCTCCAGCAGATCATGATTATCCTCGTTGGCATGACAGTTAGCAGCGACAGGAATGAATCAAAGCAGACAAAAAAGCCAACATTAATAAGCTGCAAAAGCATTAGTTTTGTCATCTATTCAGCAAAACCAGCTTGGAAGTTTATGAGATAAAGACTATATCCGAGAAGAACTACGAAGAACAGGTAGTGGACCACCTAGTCTGTAGTTCGTTCCAAACAATATTGGGAAGTAAAAAGTAAAAAAAAAAAAGGGACCCCTATTTGAACTATCACAGTCCAGGGCAGATAAATAATAGAGGAACAAAAGATGCAAGTCAAGAAGTGAACACCAGGAAACGGAGGGCAATGAAAGAATAATGTATTCAAAATATAATTTGAGAATGCTTCATAGTGCAGTGTCTTAATAAAGTATTATACCAGCTCACATCGCCATGGTAAGCGAAATATGGTATCATAAACTCTTTGCCGCTCTTTCTCATCCCCGCGGGCAACTGTACTCCTTAAGGAATTACCCGCATACATCTCTTCCATGAAGCACTTCATTGGTGATTTATCCACCGGAAATGTTTCTAACAAAATACCACACAACTAAAGTAAGAGAAAGGGAAGGATACATGTGAAGTTTTCGTCTGCAACTAAAATAAATTAGAAGTAAATTTGAATTCAGAGATACAGGGTTCCAAACCTGCCTCTAAAATCAAGGGCGGATGTAGTGCACACTCGACGGGTTCAATTAAACTCATAACTTTCGACACGGATTAAAAATTTATAAAAATTGTATATATGAACCCATAACTTTAAAATATAATAAATTCAATGTTAAAAAATTTAAAAGTTGAACCCATAAGATTTAAATCCTGAATTCGCCTCTGTTGACTAAAATAGGTTGAAAGCTAGGGACATTACTATATGAATGAGACTTCATCCTTATTACATTACAAGCGATACCTCAAATTCCTAAAATGCTCCTCTAGTCCTGATCTTGGTAAATAAGGCCGTCGGAAATTATTTTCTTCCGGCCTTGAGTGAGAGAGAGTCACTCTAGCATTCTCTCTCTTGGGTAGGTCAGTCTCGCTCTCTGTTTCCGTAAGTACTATATCTATTATGGTATAGATGTCGCGCCATTCCAGTAGTGTTTGTTAATTTGTAGCTTTTTTTTGGGGGGGGGGGGGGTTATGAGAAAAGGTAAATAAAGACCTTAGCCAAAAGCAAGGGATCCGCGGCCCGAACGCGAGCTGGAATTCTCAAAAAAGAAAGAAACTAAAACAGGCAGGGAGGGAAGAGCGACTAAGACTTACTAGGCAACCACCCCAACCCCTCCTCCCTCCCCCAAGTGAATTTATTTGTCTTATATTTAGCTGACTGCATGTTTAAAGTACAATGACGTAGTTTCTCAACATGAGCAAAGATATGATGATTAAGGATGCCTCATACAAGCTTCTCTCTAGAACTAGAATTTCTCTATTCAAGTACTAATCACCAATTCACCAATCTTTTCTCTACGCGTTCCTTCCGTTGCCATAATATGTTCCTATTGGAGTCAAGAACACAGTTAGGAAACATTGTGATATTGGAAAATTGGCAGGAAATGAAAAACATATAGAAAACCATTAAAGAAAAACAAAAAAGGTACATGCTTACGATTGGGATCTTCAGCCATCAACTTCTTCCAATCTAAAGACGCTTCCTTCTCCAAACTCCTCCCTGCAACCCCATTCATATTCACATTCACTTCGACTCCCGAATTTGACCTTGATTCCAATTCCTTAACAACACTCTCACTAATCTGTGGTGATCCGACACTCTCTTCGGTCACTCCATTGACCATAACATTTCTTTGCCTCAACTCCCCAAACGGAAGTCCAGAAACCGAACTCACAGAACAATTACTCTCAGGCTTCGGCAGCGTAACAGGTTCCTCACATACCACAACACTGCTGCTCTGAGCAACACTGTAACAGTAACCATTAAATTCCCCGACGGAGGATGAGCGGCCTAACTGCTCGTCCGTGACGGAATATTCGGGAATTGTGGAATGCTCAGCGATTCTCTTGTGCTTCTTCTTTTTCTTCTTCCTCTTGCGGTTTCCGGTAGGACTTGTGGCGTCATCGTTAGGCAGAAGCTGAGGAGGAGGATCGGAATTGGATCGGAGCAGAGTCGCGGTAGAGGAATCGTAATCGTGATCGTCGTCTAGGATGGAAGTTGAGAGAATGTCAAATGAGACCTTGCGTCCAGTTGATCTCAACGCCATTGATGAAGTTAGAAGCTATGGCAATGGTGGCGGTTCATGGAGGTTGCTGATCGGCGACTAAGAAATGAGAAGGGAATCGGCGGAGAGGGGAGGAGGGTGGCGGTGGTGAAGATATGGGAACTTTTTTGGGTTGGGCTTTTGACTACTTGCCTTCTTTCTCGGGAAATTTTGTCCCCGAATTTGTAAGTTAAATGTATATTTGGACTAAAATAGCCTTCCAGAACACTTAAAACACCTGAAAACAGCTCCTATGGAAATGCTTCCGCCGATAAACCTTTGTATTCTCGGTACTCGGATGATGTAAAATTGATAAGGAGATCGATTATTGATTCTATATGAGGATATACTCTGTATATATGGAAAGATTCAGTTGGGTCTTTATTGGATTCAGAATTTGAGCAATCTGTACGACCCGATTCCGACGAGGATGATTGAGCTAATTGTTGTAAATTTATGATTGCTGATTACCCCATTATTACATGGTAAAAACTTGGGAAGCTTTTGTCCAATACCTGATACATTGGGATGGCGCTGGTGGATCTATGAGTAAATTTGCTATCTGTGACTTTAACAAACAAAAATTGGGCTTTGAAATTTAGTTGTTTATCCTCAAAATTGGCGCTTTTGCATCTATACCCGCTTTTTGGGTCACGTTTTAATTTATACCTGTTTTGCAAAAAAATTGTAAGTGTACTCACTTTTCGCATAAACTTCAGGCATACGAGCCTGAAATAGCAAAGGCAATCACACAAACTTCAGCATTCTAGGCTTTTTCAAAAACTTCAACAGAATATGCTGAAGTTATTTAGTTCATTTGTAAAAACTTCAGCACTAAATAAGCTGAAGTTTTGTCCTGAATTTATTAGTTTTGTCATAAAGCTTTTTCAAAAACTTCAGCAGAAGATGCTGAAGTTATTTAGTTCATTTGTAAAAACTTCAACACTAAATAAGCTGAAGTTTTGTCCTGAATTTATTAGTTTTGTCATAAAGCTTTTTCAAAAACTTCAGCAGAAAATGCTGAAGTTATTTAGTTCATTTGTAAAAACTGCAACACTAAATAAGTTGAAGTTTAGTTTTGCAATAAAGCTTTTTCAAAAATTTCAGCAGAAGATGCTGAAGTTATTTAGTTCATTTGTAAAAATTTCAGCACTAAATAAGTTGGAGTTTGCACGGGTATTAGGAAGAAGGAGGCGACTGAAGTTGTAAAAATTAGAGTATAGGTTAAATAATTTTAAAAATATGGTTATAGGTTAAATGAGGGCGACCAAATAGGGCGTCCCGTGCAATTTTTACTTCAAAATTGGATAACAATTGTATTTGTAAGTGGTTTTAACGATACACTGATTAATTTGATACAAATGAAGTCAAATTGAATAAACAAAGATAAAATAGATTCAAACCACACGAGGGAGATAGTCCCAGCCTTAATAAAATATTTGACCTCGATCCAGGCTCTCTATAGTCAGCACTGACGAACAAGAGAAAAGAGAGCTAACAATAGAGAAAATAATAGTATATTGCTTTAGAATAAGTGTTACAAAACTGCTTAATGAATTATTAGGCTTTCTTTATATAGTAGTGGAATCCTACTCTAGATACAACTCTACAAAAGGTGAAAATCCATTGATTAATTGATAGCCGGTTCTTCACCGATGGGTGCCGAGATCCCCGCTGTGATATATGGCCGGTCACGAATATTACGGCCTTCCGTTGGGCGTACTCGATTGCCTGACAATGTTCTTCGAAGTCGTTCAAGGCTAAGACCGACTCCGAACCATGACTATGATATTCTCGAGGGTGGGCGTCATGCCCCGATTATGACTCGATGAGACTTTTGCCTCGATTTCGGTCCCCTGTCATCATGTCTCGAGCTTGAATTATTTTTTTGGAGACCAGGGTGTACCACGAGCCCGGTTTCACCCGTGTACAGATAGTCCCCTCGTTTCTCGGAGAGAAATGACGAGAAACGACATGAGCTCCCGATTCTTACTTCGACACGTCGTAACAGAAATGACAAAATACCCTATACGTCTCGTCGGTCATGTCATAATGGCATTAAATGCGTGTCAGCCGCCGGTCGGCCGTCCCTGGACGTGAAACGTGGCGGAACTCCTATAAATACCCCCTCCTTTGTTCATTTTCATTTTATGTCAAACCTTCGACCCTCGTACCCTCAGGATTTCAATACTCTTTAGCACTTTTACCCGCGTTACCCAAGGTTCTTTGCAAAAAAATTTACCCTTATTCTTCTCAAGCCAACAAGTCTAATCCTTCAACTTCCTTTCTTTCTTCCTCTTTTTCGAGACCTTCCTCCATTTTTACTTTCTAAAGTAATGGCAAAAATTTCCAAAATCGTTCCCTAGAAAGAAGCTCATTCTACTTTGCAGTCGGTCACTGAGGTCGAGGAGACCTCTCCGGGCGTGGCCGTTGATGAACCAGTACTCGAACCCCCTTGAAAATGCTCGTCCCCAGGGGATGCCCGGTCAATGACGATTTCAAGGTTGAAAAGCCTTCCTCCGTATAGGGTCGGTGTAGTGAGGTCTCAAGATACATTTGCTCGATTACCATAGAGGTCCTCCCTACGGTCTGAAAAGACTGCAACTGGGGCGATAAGAACATAGTGGTCCCCGAACCTGAGGAGGCCATTACCACCTATGTCGAGGGATACCTGAGTGTTTACACTTATTCTTTTACATTGAGACCAGTGGACCGAGTCATTATAGATTTCTGCAAGAGATACGAGGCACAAGGCTGACTTTGGAAGCTTATATCTTGCAATATATAAGTAATTTGGAGATGATCAAATGAAATTTGTATCCCTTGGTGTCTAGTTTTCAGAAAGTCAAACCATTTGTCATTCGGAGTTTTGTACAAAAAATTATGACCATTATATTAGAGGATGTCTGGAGGAGTTGGGCAGCTTGCTCTTCGCGATCGCAATTGATTTACCGCGATCGCGAAGGGCAATTTTGAGCTGAGAAAAGTTGCTTCGCGATCGCGAAGGGTTAATACCTGGGCAGAAGCTATATTTTGGGGGTTTGGCTCGTTTTATACCTCATTCCTTACATGGGAGCCGGCTTTATTTTGGAGTGCCATTTTCATCATCAAACTTTAGGTAAGTGATTTATACACCCTGTGACTTAGATACATGAGTTACGTGTGGATTTAAACATGAAATATTTAAAAAAATTGGGTTTTTGAAGAAAACCCTAGAAATTTATTTTTTTGAAATTTGACCACGAAATTGCACATGGAATTTAGAATAACTTATATATTTGAGTTCGTGGTGTTATGGGTAAAGTTTATCTTCGAATTATTTTGAAATAGTGGCACGTGGACCCGAAGGTTGACTTTATTGACTTTTCGAGCGGAGTTGAGAATTGTTATGAATTGATTTATTATGAGTATTAGAGTGTATTTTCACTGGTTTGCACATTGTTTGACTAGTTTTGGAGCGATAGGCATCGGTTTGAGGTGTTAGAGCGGCGTTGGATCCGGTTATGGAACTTCAGAGTGATGTAAGCCTCCTGTCTAACCTTGTGAGGGGAAACTACCCCCTAGGTGATAATTATTTTTATGCGCAACTAGTTGTGGGTGCTACGTACGCACGAGGTGACGAGAGTTCGTACGTAGCTAAAGCATGTTTTGTCCGGGTAGACTTAGGATCTTATCCTGTAATATTTGGATTATTTGGACTCATTCTGTTGGCTTAATTAATTAAAGTTATGACTGAATTTGATTTAGAAATAAATGTATGTGTAATAGGACGAGACCTAACACTTTGAGTTGTGGGTGAGTTATTTGAGAAGCGTAAAGATTATATTCGTTATGTGTTCATGTGCGGTATTGTATACACATGTCTCGTAATTCGGTAACTTCCTTCCTTTTTTTCTTGTGGAGCGGTCTGAACGCCTCGGTAGTGTATAGATGCATCTATGGTTCGTGTCGCTCGACCCTCGGTAGTGTAGACATTATTCTAGATTGGGTCGAACGACCTCAGCAGAATCATGCGTTATATCACTAGTAGTCCGAATATTTACGAGCTAATCTTTCCACTGATGCCCGGCATTTCATATGGTATTCGTTATTTATTTCATATCGACCCTTGGCATGTTCTGAGCCATTAAGGTAGAATACAATATTTAGAAATTTATGCTTTAAAATAAGGAATTGGAAGATTATGTAACTTACAGAATTACCCAATCATTTCCGTATGCCTTATATATATTTATGTTTTATTACATTGCTTTATTAGACCTTTAGTAAGTGCCTATATCGACCCCTCGTCACTACTTCTCCGGGCTGGCTAGAAATTTACTGGGTACTAAATGTGCAAGATCTGACATGTTCATTTGATGATCACCTTGGCGTGAAGGCGCACCTGTTTAGGAGACTTTATGTGAGTTTCATTCCAGGCTACGCATCGCAGTCCACCGAGTCTCCATTGTACTATTTATGTTATTATGTCTTATTACATTCGGGACAAACATTGTAGTATTATTGTACTCCTTAGAAATTGTTCATGCGCTTGTGACGCTGGAATTTGGGGATCTCTACTGGTTGTTCGTTATTGTAGATCACGTAGTTATTATCATTTTACCCCTATAAATTCCATTTTATGCTATTTAAGTAATGGAGATTATGATCTCGACGGTAATAAAATGAGTAAATAAGTGATAAATCAATGTTGGCTTGCCTAACGGCGACGTTAGGCGCCATCACGACCTGTAGTGGATTTTGGGTCGTGACAACTTGGTATCAGAGCATTAAGTTCACTTAGGTCTCACGAGTCATGAGAAAGTTTAGTAGAGTCTAGGGGATCGGTACGAAGACGTTTGTACTTATCATTGGGAGGCTACAGGGGTGTTAGGAGCACTTCCTTTCATCATTTCCTCATTATGTCGTTTGATTCCATTGAGGCTCGTGCCTTTATTTCCTTCCTACTCAATCTTATGTGACGTGAAGCGCTTGTTATTTATTAGAGCATCGAGTATCTTGTGGTGGTATTGCAGACGTGGTGTAGAATGTTTCTCCCTGCGTATTCGATCAAGTTATTATCGTCTTCTTGTGGAAGGGTGTTCTGTCATCTCAGCCCAGTATCAGTATTGCCTATGGTTTTGAGGTTGGGCATTAATTATTATAATGATTCGTGTGTTGCTATTGCACGGTGTTGGTGTAATGGTAGGGATCTTTTTTCTGGATCGCGACAACGAATGACTCGAAAGAAGGATTTCTCACTTCACGGCTTAGAGGTTCGGCATTTAATTCCAGCAAGGGAAAGCCAATCGAACTATAGATGTCCAGGTTTGGTTGATGAAGTAACGAGACTTGATATTTTTTAGCGTGGCGGAAATTTCATCTACGATGTGGTGTCGTCCTTGTTTGAATGTATTAAGGTTCGCCGGTGTTATGGTCTTCTTCGATTTTCCCTCGGGGCTGGGTATTGTGAAATAATGCCTGAGAAGCTGTTGTTAGAGATGGCGGTATGTAGTGGTTTCAAAATCGAATCGGTGTTTCTAATGCTAATAGCTCGAGAGATATGATATTCGAAGGAGCTTAGAGTTGGTAGAAAATTATTAGTTCAGACATTGCAGCAAGGGATTTGATTTGATGCAACAATTGGGCAGCAAAGTATGAAATAGGGGGAGGTGTGTGACGACCCCGGCAGTGGTCTTGAGAGTTATAGCCACGATTCCCTATTAACTGCTTTCCCCGTATATTTTTATGCTATTGTGATATGTCGGGAGGTTTCGTTTTGGTTTTTGGAGTGTCTTGGGACACTTAGTCCCTAAACAGGAGCTTAAGCCTTTGGATTTGGACCGTAGTCGAAACTATGTGAAGACAACTCCAGAATGGAGTTCTGTCAGTTTTGTTAGCTCCGTTAGGTGATTTTGGACTTAGGGACGTGTCCGGATTGTGTTTTGGAAATTTGTAGCTCATTTAGGCTTGAAATGATGAAAGTCGAAGTTTTGGAGATTTTGGTCGGCAGTGGAATTTTTTATATCGAGATCGGATTTCAATTTCGGAAGTTGGAGTAGGTCCGTAGGGTTGAATATGACTTGTGTGCAAAATTTGGGGTCAATCAGACATGGTTTGGTAGGTTTCAGCATCGGTTGTCGAATTTGGAAAATTTTAAGTTCTTTAAGTTTGAATCGGAGGATGATTCGTGATTTTAGCGTTGTTTGAGGTTGTTTGAAGGCTCGACTAAGTTTGTATGGTGTTTTAGGATTGGTTGGTATGTTTGGTTGAGGTCCTGAGGGCCTCGGGTGAGTTTTGGATGCTTAACGGATTGAATTGAGACTTAGGAAACTTGCTGAAGTTGCTGTAACCGCACCTGCGCACTTTGGGCCGCAGATGCGGATTTGGGCCTTGTCGAACTGGGGCCGCAGGTGCGGCGAGTTGTTCGCAGTAGCGGATGCGCAAAAGCGATAGGGGATCACATGAGCGAGCTCGCATGTGCGGCCTAGTACTCGCGGATGCGGTCCCAGCCCATTTAAGTTGTTTTCACACCTGCGATGGTTCTTCAGCAGGTGCGGGACCGTATAAGCGGGTAATTAACCGGAGGTGAGGTTTAACTTGCATAAAAAGGGCTAAATCGAGGGTTTGATTCATTTATTCATTTTTGGACTTGGGAGCTCGAAAATTGGCGATTTTCGAGGAATTTTCAGAGAGAGATTTGGGGTAACAATTCCTAACTCGTGTTTGGTTGTATTTTATTAATCTATAGTTGTTTCCTCCGTTTAATTCAGATTTTGGTTGAAAAGTTGGGAAAATGGAGGAAAAGTTCTTCAATCGAATTTCTGAGTTTTGATTGGGATTTAGACATCGGATTTGGATAATTTTGGTACGAGTAAACTCGTGAGTGAATGGGTGTTCATATTTGGTAACTTTTACTCGATTCCGAGATGTGGGCCTAGGGAGGCTTTTTGGGGTGAATTTCCAATTTTTTGCTTTAGCTTTGGTTTCAGTGGCTAGATTAGTTCCTTGTAGTTGTATTTATGTTATGTAATTGATTTTGGCTAGATTTGGGCCATTCGAAGTCGGATTTTCATGGAAAGAGCATTTTTTGGATTGATTTGAGCTTGGTTCGAGGTAAGTGGCGTGCCTAACATTGTGTGGGGAAACTCCCCCTAAGATTGGTATTGTGTTTGATATATGAGCGCCATGTACGTGAGGTGACGAGTACGTACACGGGTTAATGGTTTTGAAAACCCGATTTCTACTAAGTAAAAATCTGTTTTTCCTTCTTATTTGTGTCTTATCAACATGTGTAGTATCCTGTTAGACTAAAATAGCATGCCTACTTGCCTTAACTGTTTATCTGAACTACGTGCGACATGTTTAGTGAATTTACCTGTTTTAGCTTAACTTGTACTTAGGCTGAATTATAGGATTTCGTGTTGTAATCATTGAATTCTATTGTAGGCTGCATATTTACTTAGGGACTACGGAATGGTATTCTGGGAGATTCCATGTTCTGCATATTTACTTTGGTACTACGGAACGGTATTCCGGGAGATCCCCCTATATTTACTTTAGGACTGCAGAACACTATTCCGGGAGATCCCCCTGCACATTTACGTTTGGGACTACAAGATGGTATCTCGGGAGATCCCCTGTTGCATTTCTGTGTACTGAGCTGTTATCTTTCTATGATTTCTTTCTTGTTCAATTTCAATACTTATTTTACTGCGATATTTCATTCTTGCCTTGCTTTATTACTTATATACCAGTAGGGCCTTGACCTAACCTCGTCACTACTCGACCGAGATTAGGCTTGGCACTTACTGGGTACCATTTTGGTGTACTCACGCCCTTTCCTGCACATGTTTTTCATGTGCAGATCCAAGTTCTTCTTACCAGCCTCGTTCATAGTTGCAGTCGCTGCTGCCGGAGACTTCACGGTACATTTGCCCGCGCCCGTAGATCCTCGGAGTCCCCCTCTATCCCCTTATGCTCATTTTCCCTCTTTTCTATAGAAAATGATGTATAGAACAGTTAAGATACTTAGTAACTTGTGACTTACGGTGTTCCAGGTCTTGGGAGTGTTTTTGTACATTTCGAAAGTTGATAATTGTATATGGCCAGTGGCATTTAGTTGCTTATTTAGATTATTGTTACTGTTAGTTGTTAATGTTCATGTTTTCATTTCATTTCCTTAAAGTGTTAGGCTTACCTAGTCGTAGAGATTAGGTGCTGTCACGACAGTTCACGGAGGGAGAATTTAGGTCGTGACAAGCTGTCTCGCGGTGGTTGAATTACTAGCAAGCCAAGTATGAAAATGCAGAGGTTGAGAAGTCTCTTAAAGGAAATGGTTTAACCGAAGTGCGAGTATCGTACTAGAATATGAATTCTGTTGTAGGATAGCCACGTGCCTTGAGAAAAGTTTAGAACGATTTGAAGAATCATGGTGGAAAGTGACTAGGTATACATATTGTATTCGGGATGGAGACTACGACACTGATGAAGATTGAATATGGCAGAAATGATTTGGCTTGGAATGAAGAGGGATGTGAAGATTTGATTATCGAGTTAGATGCAATATGACTTGAGTTCGAAAGGTATTGTTTGTAATGACCTGACCGGTCGTTTTGAGATCCAGCGCGTCGTTCAGTAGTTGGGGGCCATGAAACGCTTCATTTCGGGTATTGTGACTTGTGTGTATGGTCAGAGTTAAAATTCAAGAGTTTCGGAGTTAAATTGAAAGAAAAATTCTCATTTCAGAAACCTTAAGTTGAAGAAATTGAGTAAGACTAGAATTTTGAGTAAACGACCTCGGAATCAGGATCCGAAGGTTCCAGCAGGTTCGTATGATAATTTCGGACTTGGCCGTATGTCTGGATCGGGATTTGGATAACCTGGGAGCGTTTCGGTGTATATTGTGGAAGTCGGCATTTTTGAAGAAATTTCTTAAGTTTGGCATGAAGCACATTTCAATGATATTGATGTTTGTTTGGGATTCCGAGTTTGGGAATAGATTCGTATGGTGATTTTGGAGTTGGGAGCGCGATCGGAAGTGAATTCGGATGTTCGGAGGTCATTTTGAAGTCATTTGGCTAAAGATAGAAATTTGAAGGTTTTTGAGAAATTTGACCGAGAGTTTGACTTTTTGATATCGGGGTCGGATTCCAATTCCGAAAGTTGGAGTAGGTCCGCAATGTCGAATATGACTTGTGTGCAAAATTTGGGGTCAATCGGACGTGATTTGATAGGTTTCGGCATCGGATGTAGAAGTTGAAATTTCAAAGTTCATAAAGTTTGAATTTTAGTGCGATTCGAGATTTCGGCGTTGTTTGATGTGATTTGAGGCCTCGAGCGAGTTCGTATCATGTTTTGGGACATGTTGGTATAATTGGTTAAGGTCCCGAGGGCCTCGGGTGGATTTCGGAAGGTTAACGGAATGAATTTCGGACAAAAGAAAGAAGGAAAATTGCAGAAAATTTCTGCAGATTTTGGACAGCAATTAGTGCGCGAGGAGCCTACTTTGGAAGCTTATATATCGAAATCTATAAGGAATCTGAAAATGTGCAAAACATGAAAGTTGTAGCCCTTACAATCTAGTTTTCAGAATGTTAAACCATGCATCATTTGGACATTTGTACTGAAATTTATGATCGGTTGAAGGTGGCTGGTCGAGCAGTTTCGATAGAATTTTCAGATGCACAGGGCCGACTTTAGAAGCTCATATCTCGGGATATATAAAGAGTTATATGGTGTACAACCTATCAAATTAAATATCTTCGAGTCTAGTTTCTAAATCCTCAAACCGTTTGTTATTTGGATATTTCTACAAGAAGTTATGGGTGTCTTAACAGAAGGTGTTCAACAAGGGAATTTTAATAGGATGTACAACCTGTGCAGCACAAGTGCAAGGTACAACTCGATGAAGCAGGGGCAGATTGGGCAGATTCTTTAAACACGAATTTCTTTCATTTCTTTTATTTGGCTTGGATGATTTTGGAGAGCATTTCAAGGGGGATTTCATCAAGCATCAAAGGTAAGTTGTTTCTACTTATTTCCAAGTTAAATACAAGATTTATTACATAGATTGGATATGAGAAATTGGGGAAAATGTGGGGAAATTGCAAGGAAACCTAGAATTGATAAAATTTGGTTTTAGCCATGAATTTGAGCATGAAAATTGTAACAAATTGTATATTTGAGTTAGTTAAGTTATGGGTAGAATTTATCTTCGAGAAATTTCGGAATCCAGGCACGTGGGCCCGAGGGCATTTTGGTCAATTCACTGAGCGGAGTTGGGAAATTATATAATCTTAATTTTTAGCAAATATTAGAGTATATTTTCATTGGTTTGTCGTTGTTTGGTTAGTTTGGGGGGGTTGTGCATCCATTGGAGTCGTCGGAAGGGCTTAGAAGCCGGTTATGGAACTTCGGAGCGGGGTGAGTCTCCTTTCCAACCTTGTAAGGGGGAAATGTCCCCATAGGTTCCTTATTTGTTATGTATACATGTTGTGGGGGCCGCATACGTACCAAGTGACGAGAGTCCGTACGTGGCGACTATATTGCTATGTCGGGTAGCTTTAGGACTCACGAGCATGCCTCTATGTGCCTTATTTGTACCTTGTATGTATTGTAAGTTGTGATTGTTGTTGAGATGACATGGAAAGGTGAAATATTATGATTTCAATCCCAGTTGGCTACAGTGGTATTGGCATAGTCCTGTTGAGTTCACTATTGAGTCGGTACACATATGTACCTATATATGTATATGCACTTGTTATCGAGTCAGCACACTAGTCGCAGACTGGAGGCACGATCGTGGGTCAGCTTATATATTATTTATCGAGTCAGCACACGAGTCGCAGGCATGATGCGCGATCGTGGGTCAGCTTATCATTATCGAGTCAGCACACGAGTCGTAGACTGGAAGCGCGATCGTGGGTCAGCTTATATATTATTATTATCGAGTCAGCACACGAGTCGCAGGCATGATGCCCGATCGTGGGTCAGCTTATCATTATTGAGTCAGCACACGAGTCGCAGACTAGATGCGCGATCGTGGGTCAGCTTATCATTATCGAGTCAGCACACGAGTTGCAGGTATGATGCGCGATCGTGGGTCAGCTTATTACTATTGAGTCAGCACGCGAGTCGCAAGTATGATTC